>PVLC010005782.1:0-54772 GCA_004027655.1 Graphiurus murinus
GAAAACTGGGGTGTAGGAAAAGAGGGGAAGTGCAAAAAGCTTAGGACATGTTTCCCAGTCCCGGGCAGGAGTCCAAGAGAGCGAGCTACACGTGGGTTCCAGAGGGTATAGGAGAGGGCGGGGATCTTCCAGCCCCTCACTCTCAGTTTCCAAGATTTTCATAGGTTGAGCTCCAGGTGAGGTCTCGCTCCTCCCCTTTTCAGGTGTGCGTCTCCGGTGGGCAGTGGGCTGGGCTGTAGTTTTTCTTGGGCTGAACCAAAATCTTCTTTTTAAGGGGTGGACGACACTCTCCAGATTTTTAAAAGGCTAGAAACTATATTTCTATGAATTTTCCCGATACCTCTTTTACCTAACATATACACTTTTAAGCTACCTCATCACCATGACAGGTGATTGGATAACCCAAACAAGTGACAATGGGTAGCATGTACAGCTCGTGATTCCAGTGACACAGCAATAGTTCCCATCTCCAGCAGGATGGGCCATGATGGCCAAAACCTCATCATGCTACTCACTATTACACACAGTTTAAACTTATGAGCTGTTTTTTTCTGGAATTTTACATTTGATATTTTTGGACTACCATTGACTGTGGTAACTGAAACTGGAAAGTAAAACTGAATATGGGGGGGTGGGGGTGTGGATAGTGTGTCCAGAAACTGTTGACTGAAAAATCTAGATCTTGAATAAATTCTTTGCTTTGTTTCTCTTGATCATTCTTAGGGCACTCCATTCAGTCCCCTCCCCCCTCCCCATGTATGGGGAGGATTCCTCATGCTGTAAGAGTCCCAAATCTGATCATTTGATCCCGCTGCTTTGCTCCAGGGCTTCTGAGGGTTCTTTTCAAGAGGTGCTCAGACAGCTACTTCTCAGGGTCTGCCTTCTTACCTCATCTCACCCTGAGGCTATTTGGGGACATTCCCAAAACATTTAGATTTTTTTTTCCCTGTTTTCTAGAGGCAGTGTGTTTGTAGCCATTTTTATCTTGCTGTCTAGGGTAGATCTGTGTTTTACTTTAAAATTAATTTGCAGTAGTATAACTTGACATGCATTTCTGTTTTGTCTTTTCAGGTGCCATTTGGATAGTACTTTAGCGGCACAATGTACTCTGAGTGGAGGTCACTGCATTTGGTGATTCAGAATGATCAGGGCCACACCAGTGTGCTGCACAGCTATCCAGAGAGCGTGGGGCGAGAGGTGGCAAATGCAGTGGTTCGTCCTCTTGGGCAGGCATTAGGTACTCCTTCGGTGGCTGGTAGTGAGAGTTTGCTAAAAACTGACAAAGAAGTAAGTTTTTCTTCATTTCATCCTATTATGTGAAATTATAAATTTGTTATTGGAGAATTTATTTAATGTTGACTTTTTAATGAATTTCTGCCCAGTTTGCTGTAATTTCTCGGTTTGTTTATGGGGACTGGGGATTGAACCCCGGAACATTCTACCTCTGAGCTAGACACACAGCCCTATTTTATTTTGAAACAGGGTCTTGTTAAGTTGCTCAGGATCTCACTAAGTTGCTGAGATGGCCTCAAACCTGCGATCCTCCTGTCTTAGCCTCCCAAGTACTGGGATCACAAGTGTGTGCAACTTCTTAGTTTTTATCTCTTTTGGGTTGAGGGCTGGGTTTGGAGTTTGTGGGTGTTATAAGGAATGGATTGTACGTTTTTGCTGCTGGGGCTTCTTATTAACCATGCCCCAATCTCTACTTAAGTGCCCAAGACAGAATTTTTTTTTTTTTTTTAATTGGTGCATTGTAATCATACATCTTTGTTAGGTACAAGCTGGTAGAGACATACATGCACACATCTCTCATTTAACCCTTCTCCAGTTCCTGCCCCATCCCCCCTACCTCCCTCCTTCTCAAGTTCAGTTTAGTGATTGACTTTGATATGTTTGTGAAAGTACATCATGTGCATTAGGGTGTTCCCTCTCCCCCCCATCACCTTCAGTCAAGTCACCTTCTTTCCTCATCTCAGGTTTCTCCTTCTTTGTCTAGAATCCCTCTTATGACACACTTTCTCCCTAGCTTCCCCATATTAGGGAGAGCATACGATTTTTTTTTTTTTTTTTTTTTCGGTACTGGGGATTGAACTCAGGGGCGTTCTACCTACGAGCTACACCCCCAGCCCTATTTTTTATTCTTTATTTTGAAACCGAGTCTCACTAAGTTGCAGAGTGCCTCACTAGGTAGCTGAGGCTGGCTGCAAACCCGGATCCTCCGGTCTCAGCCTCCCAAATGCTGGGATTACAAGCATGTGCCACCACGCCCGGCATGATTTTTTATTTTTTGTGACTGACTAATCTCACTTAACATAATGTTTTAAAGTTCCATCTATTTCCCTGCAAATGACATGATTTTTTTATTCTTTATGGCTGAGTAAAATTCCATTGTGTATATATTCCATAGTTTTATAATTCATTCATCTGCTGATAGACATCTTGGCTAGTTCCACAGTTTGGCAATTGTGAATTGTGCGGCTATAAACATAGATATACATGCATTAGACTAGTAGTTTAGTTTCCATTCTTTTGGGTAAATACCCAGAAGTGGTATTGCTGGATCATATGGTAGGTTCATTCCCATTCGTCTGAGGATCCTCCATATTGTTTTCCAAAGTGGTTGCACTAATCTGCAATCCACCAATAATGTATTAGGGTTCTTCTCCACACTCTCGCCAGCATTTGTTGTTTGTGTTCTTGATGATTGCCATTCTGAATGGAGTTAGGTGAAATCTCAAGGTAGTTTTGATTTGCATCTATGATTGCTAATGTTGTTGAACATTTCCTCATATATTTATTGGCTATTTGTATTTCTTTTTCTGTAAAGTGTCTATTTAGATCCTTTGCCCATTTTTTGATTGAGTTACTTGTTTTCTTGAGTTTCTTGAGTTCTATAAGACAGATTTGATATGAGACCCTTTCCCCTAAATTCTGGGCTCAGTCTTCTGATTTTCATTTTGAGGTATGTTTGGAAGGCCTCATCCCTACCTTTCAGATAGCCCCTGACTGAGAGCCCATCTTATGCTAAATTTTCAGGCAACACATAGGTGCTGAGCGTGAACTCTCCTGTGTCCCCTATCCCTGCCTTCTACTGCCTGACTTCCAGGCAGTAGAAGTGCTCAGAGTTAATTTCAGTCTTGCTTATTCCCCATTCCCACCCTGAAGGGGAGACAAGAGGGTAGTCCTTAAATCCAGTGTCCTCTAGAATTTTACAGTTCAACTAGTGTGTGAAGATATCTTTTCTTTTTTCTTTTATCTGATAATTAGGGACCTACAATCTCCTTTAAAACTCCTTTTTTTTTTGCAGTACTGGGGATTGAACTCAGGGGCATTCTACCTCCAAGCTATACTCCCAGCCCTATTTTTATTCTTTATTTTGAAACAGGGTCTCACTAAGTTGTGGAGTGCCTTACTAGGTAGCTGAGGCTGGCCGAGAACTGGGATCCTCCGGTTTCAGCCTCCCACATGCTGGGATTACAAGCGTGCACCACCACACCCGGCTCTCCTTTTGCTTATGTATCTAAAACCAGATATCCCTCACTCCTAATTTGTCATAGCTTCACTGCTATGCTGTTACAAACTTGTTTAACATTTATTGCTAACGTTAACCATATATTTTACCGGATGTGGTGGCACATGCCTGTAGTTCCAGTACTTGGGAGGTTGAGACAGGAGGATTGCAGGTTTGAGGACAGCCTCAACAAGTAGTGAGACTCATCAATCTAGTGAGAGCGTGTTTCGAAATAAAAATAAAATAGGGCTGGGGGTGTAGCTCAGAGGTAGAATGCCTCTGGGTTCAATCCCCAGCACGACAAACAAACAAACAAAAAAACAAACAAACATGTGTTTCACACTCTTAGTCTTTGTGCTTGTTTTGACCTTAAAAACTTAGTGCACGTATTTATCTACCTTGTCAGATTCAATTTTAGTTTTAAAAGCTGTTGAAGTGTATATGTGTATGTGTGTGTTACTGGGGATCAAACCCAGCACTTTTTTATTTTTTATTTTGAGACAGGGTCTCACTAACTTGCTCAGGCTGGCTTCAAACTTGCCTCACCCTCTTGAGTAGCTGGGATTCCAAGTGCGCACCACCATGCCCAGCTGTAGTATTCATTCTCTCTCTCTCTCTCCTTCTCTCTCTCTTTTTGTACGTGCAGTAATTGAGGATTGAACCCAGGGATGCTCTTCTACATCCCCATTCCTATTTTATTTTTTATTTCAGATAGGGTCTTGCTAAATTGCTAAGGCTGGTCTCAAACCTGCAGTCCTGTCTCAACTTCCCAAGTACTGGGATTACAGGTGTGCATCACATCAGTCTTCTTCTTTTTAAAAAAGTGGTACTGGGAATTGAACCCAAGTTCTTGTACATGCTAGGCAAGTGCTCTCCCATTGAGCTACATCCCAAACTCTTTTTATTTTTTATCTTGCTGGAACTTGCAGTCCTCTTACTTCAGCTTCCCAAGTCACTGGGATTATAGGTGTGTGCCACTATGCCCTGCTGAGGTCTTTTTGAATCCTGAATTTCTCAAATAAGCCAGCCATTCTTTTGTCTTTGGAATATCTATATGAGATGATCAGCATATAATCTGTTCCTAAATTAAAACCTTGGCAGGGGAGCTTTTCCAAAATAATCCTGGTATATTAATCCACTGTTATTCTTTCACGTGGTATTTTGGCCAGTTATAAATCTAGCCATTCTGCCATCCTATGTCTCTTCTGGTCCATAAGGATATCCTGCACCTGACCAAATTTCTTGCTGAAGTCCAGATACCCCTGTACTAGAGAAAGCTATTAATGGCATGGTGAGAATAACTTCAAATTTCTAATTGGAAGACCAGGGTTCAAGTTTTTAGCTCTACCATTTCAAACCAGTAATGGGCCAAATTGCTTAAATTTGCTAAGCTTCAGTTTTCTTAATGTATCAACTGAGAATAGTTTACCTTCTTTCACAGAGTTACTGTGTTGGTTAGATGATATTTGTGAAAGTGCTTTGTAAACTGCAAGGACAGTTGTCAGCTCCTTTCATCGTAACCCAGTTAATAAAGGAATGAAGTTTGTCTGGCATGACTTGATCTTTTTCAGCAGGCTGGTTCTTGAAGGTCATACTTCTCTTTTATATGTGTTCATTAATCATCTGCTTAGTAATTTGTCCCAAAGTTTTGTCTGGAATTCACCTAAACTTCCAGGTCTCCAGCACCTGGAATATAGTTTCATCCCTGTTTCCAAATTGGGTATTTCTCCTTTCTCATGGCACTGTATTTACTCTTTATGACCGCAGGATGTGGTTTAGCAGTCTTTTGGGCAGTTTTTCTCAGCCCTTGGTGTGTGATTCAGTGGGTCAAGAGGCTGGGACTCATTTAGTACAGCTAAATGCCTTGGTAAGGTCTTACCCAACATCAGTCCTTTCTCACCTGTGTGTGTCCTGGCCTATCCATTCTAGGTATTGCTCACTTTGGTAGAAAATATCATAAAAATTAGAGTTGAATGATTCATTTTCTGTTGTCATTTGTACCTATAATTATTGCATAATCTGGCGATGAAATGTGACTGAATTTATGTATCTGATTTCCTAATGACATACATTCCTGTATGCAAATAAAGTAGAGAAGAAAATATAAAATTTTCTATTTTTGCATCTTCGATATCTTTGGAAAATTGAGATGGCTTTTTATTTCAGATCAGTAATAATGTCTAAAGGATAAAAGATAAAGGATAGAAGCATAGGCTTGATATTTAAAAGTAAGTAACTTAGAGCACATGCCTGTAGTCCCAGTATTTGGGAGGCTGAGACAGGATCACAGATTCAAGACCAGCCTCAGCATCTTAGTGAGACCCTCAGCAACTTAGGGAGACCACCCTGTTTAAAAAAAAAGGGGGGGGGCTGTAGCTGTAGCTGAGAGGCAGGATGCTCCTAGGTTCAATCCCCAGTACCAACAAAAACAAAAAATAATTTATTTTCTTCTGAAATATTTTGCTTGGGAAATGTTAAATGAATATGTCTGATGCATGAAAGGTGGATTCTTGCTGAGCATTGTGGTGCACTCTTGTAATCCCAGTACTTAGCAGGATCACAGGTTTGAGGCCAGCTTCAGCAACTTAGTGATATCCTATTTGAAAAAGAGCTGGGGTGTAGCTTGCAGGTAGAATGCCCCCTGGCTTCAATCTAGTATATATGTTGAGATGGATATTCTATCATTTTAAAGGATTTTGGCAATAATAAATGTGAACATTTTAAATTAGTCTTCACATATACAGGTAGGGATATATAATAATTGCATATGATTGTTTTCTTTTGTTTAGGTAAAATGGACCATGGAAGTAATTTGCTATGGACTGACCCTTCCATTGGATGGAGAGACTGTAAAATATTGTGTTGATGTATATACAGATTGGATTATGGCTTTAGTGTTGCCGAAAGATTCTATACCATTGCCAATTATTAAAGAACCTAATTTATATGTTCAAAGTATATTAAAACACCTACAAAATCTTTTTGTACCAAGGTAAGTTACACCTGTCTATCCTGTTATCAGGATTATACCAAAATATTCATAAATGCTACTTTATTATACATAGGAGCTGATTTTACAGTTCTTCGAACAGTGACTTTACTTATTCAATTAAAGAGTATGATAGTATGAATAAGAAAGATGGGCTTACATAAGTGTGTGTTCACTTTAAAGGCTTTTGCCTTTGCTTCTAAGATCTGATAGGTATTAGACATTAAAATGTGATATTTTAGCCGGGCATGGTGGCCCACGCTTGTAATCCCAGTGCTTGGGAGGCTGAGACAGGAGGATCCGGGTTCGCGGCCAGCCTCAGCTACTTAGTGAGGCCCTCCGCAACTTAGTGAGACCCTGTTTCAAAATAAAGAATAAAAAATAAGGGTGGGAGTGTAGCTTGGAGGTAGAATGCCCTTGGGTTCCATCCCCAGTACCACAAAAAAAAAAAGCAGTATTTTCCCATTTCATTCTTCTTTTTTTTAATGTTATGGTCCAAGTTTAATTTTCTTTTGCTTTAAAAACACTTCCCATTCCATTCTAAAAAATATACTTTTGCCTATCATAATATTTGTCTCCACTTAAGCTAAAGGCAAATAAGCCTGCTACTTTTGTGAGAAGAAGCTTAGAAATAAACAAATTCGAAATTACTCTGAATAAATTTATGGAAGGTCAAAAGATTACTCTTGAAAATTTGTTAATTTTTTTCCATCTTCTGGGGCAAAAGCCTTAAATTTCATAATGTAGGATAGCTGCCTTACTTGTGCTTAATTTTTTTTTTCTGATTGTGAAAGAATTTTATATTCCTGGGCTGGGGATCCAGATCAGTGGTAGGGCACGTGTCTAGCACATGAAAGAACCTGGGATTCATCCCTAGCATGTGTGTGCATGTGTGCGTGTATATGTGTATTCACACACACACACACAGACACACACACAAAATTATCTATCCTTATGTTTTGGGAAATATAGAAAAAACGGAGAAGAAAGTATTAGTTCCCTACCTGTTTGTGAGTATCCGTTTTCAGGTTTTATTTATTTATTTTTGTATGTATTGTGTGTTTGATACTAGGGATTGAACACAGGAGTGTTCTATCTCTGAGCTACACCTCCTACCCCATTTTATTTTTTTATTTTGAAACAAGAGCTTAGTAAGTTACTGAGGACTTCACTAAGTTGTGGAGGCTGGTCTCAAACCTGTGATCACTCTTCCTGTCTTATTCTCAGGGATTATAGGTGTGTGCCCCCATGCCCAGCTTTAGCTCTGTTTTGTGTCTGAAAGGGGAAGTGAGGCTTGTCTTCTCTTAGAAAGTTGTGGTTAGGACCTTTGTTCTTTCAGATGATGGAGTTTTGAATCCAAAAACCAGTTCTCTACATTTTAACTTTTTAAATTTAGAAGGATGTTTGCTTTGTAAAATTCTAATTAAAAAACAAGTCTCAACTGGGCATGGTTGTGCATGCCTGTAATCCCAGTACTTGAGAGGCTGAGTCAGGAGGATGGCAGGTTCCAGGCCAGCTTCATCAACTTAGTGAGACCCCATTTCAAAATGAAAACTGAAATAGGGTTGAGGGGTAGCTCAAAGGTAGAATGCCCTTGAGTTAAATTCCTAGTAAAAAAAAAAAAAAAAAAAAGACAAGTCTCCATTACAAACTCTGGTGTGTAGATTCAAGTATAAACTTCTCTCTCATGAAATGCCGGCTGTAATATGGCCCATAACCAGATGAGCTGATTCTATGTGAGCACTGCTCTTTAGTCAGACTGATAAATTAAACATACCCCTAAGACTTCTTAAAGATCTTTTCCATCATCATCTGCCCTTTTGTCTTCTTCCTTCTCCTCTCCATTACCTAGCTGTCCACATCTCATTCTTACTGGTCCATCTTAAATTCTACCTTGTAAGGTGAAGTCTTACCTGACCACTGACCCACAGTGATCACACCTTCTCTGATCCTACATGGTACTTCCTCTGTCACTTTTGTATTTCTCACTGTTTTGTTGCTTGTCATTTAAAATGTGTAGGTCAGCCGGATGTGGTGATGTATGCTTGTAATCCCAGTCCTTGGGAGTCAGAGACAGGAGGATCGCAGGTTTGCTGCCAGCTTCCACAACTTAATGGGACTCTGTTTCAAAATAAAAGAATAAAATAGGTCTGGGGATATAGCTCAGAGGTAGGATGCCTCTGGGTTCCATCCCCAGTACCACTACCACCAAAAAAAAAAAAAAAAGTGGACAAGAACTAAGCTGTCTATATTTTTTAGTTTTCATAGTACCTGATACAATACTGGTATTATTTCTTTAGGTGTGAATTAAATACTTGATACTTGTATTTATTGATTCTTTTTTTTTTTTTTTTTTTTTTTGCGGTACTAGGGATTGAACTCAGGGGCATTCTACCTCCGAGCTATACCCCCAGCCCTATTTTTTATTCTTTATTTTGAAACTGGGTCTCACTAAGTTGCGGAGTGCCTCACTAGGTAGCTGAGGCTGGCCGAGAACTCGGATCCTCCGGTCTCAGCCTCCCGAATGAATGCTGGGATTACAAGCGTGCATCACCACATTGATTCTTATGGAAATAGCAGGGAATGGTTGGCGGTAATTGGTAATTAGCAAATTGTTTGTGGATAAGCAGGTAGCAGGTTCTTTTTTTTTTTTTTTTTTTTACGGTACTGGGGATGGAACCCAGGAGCATTCTATCTCCAAGTTACACCCCCCAGGCCTATTTTTTATTCTTTTATTTTGAAACAGGGTCTTACTAAGTTGTGAGGGCCTCACTAAGTAGCTGATGCTGACCGCACACCGGCATCCTCCCGTCTCAGCCTCCCAAGTACTGGGATTACAAGTGTGCACTACCATGTCCAGCTAGCAGGTTCTTAAATGGTATAGTTTTAATGTTTTTTATCATCCCAGTTAGGAGGCTAATTACTTGCTTTCTTCTTTGCCTGGGGTGACCTCATGAGTAGCATTGTCACTGTATCTCTTTCTTCTTACCCTTACCATCCCTCAGTGCTCAGTTAATTTGTATTGCTTAAAAAAAAAAATTAATGGCAATTGAGTTAATTAGGCTTTTGTGTTTACTTTTCTCTTTTGAGAAATATGACTTTCTTATAAACTGTTTGTTTTACTATTTGGTAATTAGCTTATTTTCTCAAAAGTGTATATGCATAAAGGTTAGTACATTCTGAAAGAACACTGAACTGATAGTTATCCTGGCCAGTGATGTCATAGGGAGATTAGTTGAATATTTTCAGTGTGAAATATTGGGAATTGTGATCAATTTCCTACTATTAGACATGTCAATTTTTAAAAAAATAAAAATAGTTCACAAAATTGTCATCTAAGTTTACTAAATTGTTTTACGTAAACCAACTCTCAAAATAGAAGAACTTGCTTTTATAATTTTGCTAGAGAGTAAGACAGAGTAGATGTAACCTTTCTCTTGTCCATTGGTTTGATTTTTTTTTTTTAGAATTGAGCGAAGAGTGAAACATTTTTTAAAATTGATTAGGATTTAAAAATCATAATGCTGTTTAAAGCAGTGGTCAACAAACATTTTTTTAAAGAGCCAGAGAGAGCCAGGCGTGGTGGCGCACGCTTGTAATCCCAGCATTTGGGAGGCTGAGACCGGAGGATCCAGGTTCTCCGCCAGCCTCAGCTACCTAGTAAGGCACTCCACAATTTAGTGAGACCCTGTTTCAAAATAAAGAATAAAAAATAGGTCTGAGGGTATAGCTCGGAGATAGAATGCCCCTGAGTTCAATCCCCAGTACTGCAAAAAAAAAAAAAAAAAAGCCAGAGATTAAATATTTTCAGCTTTAGAGTCCATATGATGTTGCAACTACTACATTCTGCTAGTGTAGCAGGATAGCTGCCATAGACTAAATAAATGAAGGAGCATGGCTGTGTTCTAATAGAACTTTATTTGCAAAAGCAAATGATAGGCCGTAGTTCACCGGCCCCTGTTCTAAAGCCATTTTTCTCAATACTACAAGTTTTAAGAATATTGGAGGGAAAAGAAGACCTTCTGCTCATTTTTATGTAAGGATATATTGTTTCTCCTAGCCTTGAGAACTTGGATCCCACTTCTGAATTTAGGCCTTTTGAGTCAGGCTAAATTACCAGAGGAACATTTCCTTTTCTGCTGCTGGGCAGGTACATGGAAATAGTGGCTAAGCCTCAGTTGCTTTGGAGGCATGCAGCATGCAAGCTTGGAAGAATGTCAGCCCCAGGACCACTAGTAATATTTTTATTTCTTACTCTGGGCTTCCTCTTCTGTGGCTAGATAAGGTTTGGGGCTATTGTGTAATTTTTTTTTTTTTTTTATTCTTCCTTACGTAAGCCATTGCAACAGACATGAGCCCAAGCCTCATGGCTTTAAATGGACTGGATTCATCTCCAGCCGGGTGTGGTGGCGCACACTTGTAATCCCAGCATTTGGGAGACTGAGAATGGAGGATCTGGGTTCGAGGCCAGCCTCAGCTATCTAGTGAGGCCCTCCACAACTTAGTGAGACCCTGTTTCAAAATAAAGAATAAAAAATATGGCTGGGGGTGTAGCTCGGAGGTAGAATGCCCCTGAGTTCAATCCCCAGTATTGAAAAATAAATAAATAAATGGACTGGATTCATCTCCAGCTGAATGTGGGGTATCTCCCTGCCCTTGTGGGGCTCTTGGCTTTTCCTAGGTGATTGTCTTGTCATTTTGCTTTTGGTCTGACTTCTTACAGGAAAATTTAGTGCTGTTATTTGATTACAGCTCCAGGGTAAGTGTCCAGTTTTTTGGGCAATGGCCCAGAATCTGGGACTTTGTATTCTAAGGTTGGGGTCTGAGTTCCATGGGTACTTCCTTCATTTTCTAGAATTGCTTGAGGAGATTCTGCATTTCCCTACTCTGATTTAGACATATTTCTGCTGTTCTTTGTGAGAAGTCACAATATATAGAAATTTGGCATCTAAGTGTATTTTAGTAATCGTGTAGATGGGTTTTACATGAGAGATCTGAAGGCCAGCTCATTACGTGCTGATGCAGTGGATTTTCTCCAATTCTCAAAATTCTCATGTGGTCCACCTTGGGAAATGGGGTAAGGGACTAGGGCTTGGGCTTCTTCATCTTCTTCTTCAACCTTAGACAGAGTACTTTGATCTGTTTTATAGATTGGCCTTCTTCGCTTGGAGGAAAAAAGTAGTCTTCCAGTCTAAAGAGAATTCGAAAATGATTCTTCTAGGCTATCTTGGGAACCTTTGGAGCTGCCATCTTTTTTTTTATTAGAGCAACAGAAGCAGGTGCTTATCTCCGAGGTAGTGCCTACACGCCTCATCAGTTTGGGACATTTCATCGCTATCTCCATCAGACTTTTCTCTGGCAGATATTAGTTTTGGAGGCATTCTGAGCACTGTGAAATCACATGTAGAATTCTGAGTGTGTGTTTTAAAATCTTAAAAAAGGGGACTTTCTGCTTCCATGTGAACTGCAGGAGTGGCTGTGGGTACTCACTTATTTAGCAGAAACTTAGGAAGTGCCTGCTATTATGTGCCAGGTACATTTTAGTCATAGTCCAGAGGTGAGGTTGGCATTCCAGTATTCCCCCTGCCAGAGGCTTCCTAAGTTCTCACAGGAGTGGTAGGTTGAGATCTCAGTGGTGAACTGTGCAGTGTGGAAAAAGCAGATTTAAACTGAGAGGGCCGTACCTAGCTCTGTTTGCTTATGCTGTTAGGGAGCTTCCCTGGACCACTGCTTGCTGCATCCGTAAGTTGCCTGTCCTTTGGCTGTTGCTGTCTCTCTTCTAGGCTTGTCAGTGATACCTATCTGTCTTCTTCAGACAGGAACAGGGCTCCAATCAGATCCGACTATGCTTACAAGTCCTGAGAGCCATTCAGAAACTGGCCCGCGAGTCATCCATTATGGCCCGAGAAACCTGGGAAGTCTTACTGTTGTTTCTTCTGCAGATTAATGACATACTTCTGGCCCCGCCAACTGTTCAAGGTTTGTTTATGTTTTTTTTCTCATTTATTTCTGAATTCCAAATATGGTTCACATTTAAACTCCATGAATGATAGTTTCATTAGGGATTTAAATTTTGGCATGACAGTTGACAAACTAAGGTTAACAGTCCTTAGAATGGGAACCCTCAAAGGCACAGTATAGCTAATGAAGTTATTTAACTTCAGTGATAATTATACTATGTAGGAAAGGACTCTGAATTTTGCAGGTTTGGTAAGGGTAGGAACAGTAGCTTGTTTAGTGTATTAGGATAAAGCCTATATAGGAAATAATGAACTAGTTAGAGTCTATAGAAAAGTACCCAATGGCAAAGTAGTTGTCAAAGTAGAATGTATCCAGTACTTGGGAGGCTGAGACAGGAAGATCACAAGTTTGAGGACAGCCTCAGCAATGTAACGAGAATTTCAGCAACCTAGTAAGACCCTATTTCAAAACAAAAAATAAAAAGGACTAAAGGTATGGCATGGAGGTAGAATGTCCCTGGATTCAATCTGCAGTAACACACACACACACACACACACACGAATGTGAAAACTTGATAATGACAAGGAGGTATTTTGTTCAGCAGATAAAGCCTCCAGAGTCTTCAAATGTTCTATTTGGACACATGACAGTATACCATTCATTAGCTAGCCATTAAAAAGCCTCCCATTTAAAAAAAAAACAAACTTTAGAGTGTATTTCAAAAGTCCTGCCTTATATGTTAAAGCACAGTGTACACAAACTATAAGTTGAAATTCTAGTTCCCAGTCTTTGTACTCTTTACCAACACGTACAAGTGTCCTTGTGTATTCAGGGTTCAGGAAAGTGTCTAAAAAGAGGGAATTTTACTGTGCGAAGGGATCCCAGGATAGGAATACCCTGTCTGGTATTGATGATAGCTGGCCAATCATTGATCAATTGGTCCTCTGCTGCCTCCTCCCTGTGCCAGTGTTCTTAGCAGCACGAGGCAGGCAATTCATTCCCTTCTTGAGCTCTTTGTTGTTGGAACTTTGGTTTTGTTCATTCGAGATAGGCATCCTCATTACCTTTCTTTCTAAATTCTGGAGCTATACAGAATAAAGTCCACCACAGTTCATTTTGGTTCTCAGAACAGAGGAGTAGCTCTGCTTTTGTGCTTAAGGTTTTGTCCTACCCAGTCCCATCCTTTTGCTTCTTCCTTTTCTCTTCTTCCCCTTAGGGATAGTTTTCAAATACCTTGAGCATTTTATGGTGGACTTTGGAGTTAGGATGACCTAGGTATTTATTTTGATTCCTTTCCTTATTGACTGCATTAATTTGGACACATCACTTAAACCTTCTGAACCTAAGTTTTCTCTCTTCAAAATTGGCATAATTAGTAGGTAGTAGGTATTATAAATATCTATTCTGCAGAAATAATGAGAGGGTTATGTTAGGTCTTGTATGTACTTCTTGGATCAGAAACTGACTTCTAGTAGTTACTAATTGTAGACACTCATCTTTTCCTTTCTCTCCTGTGTGCCTATATCCTCCTTGCTAGGAGATTGAGGTCCTCAGTAAGAACTAGCAGGATAGTTTGAAAACTCTCAAAGTAATTTTTTGGTTGTATCTATGATTTTCTTCATAGGACCTCCTAAAGATCACTTCTCATCTTTACTATTAAATAGTTACTTGAAAGTCAATACTGAAGATTATAGTTATTTAATTTTTGATGAGTTTTCTCAAACCAGTGAATTAATATTCTGCTTTAAAAATAAAAGTGTGCCAAAGATATGTTTTCTTTGTGTTGGTCAGGTGGCATTGCTGAGAATCTAGCAGAGAAGCTGATTGGTGTTCTCTTTGAGGTTTGGTTACTAGCTTGTACTCGGTGCTTCCCAACACCTCCTTATTGGAAGACAGCCAAGGAGATGGTGGCAAACTGGAGGCACCACCCAGCAGTGGTGGAGCAGTGGAGCAAGGTCATTTGCGCTCTCACCTCCAGGTAAGTTGTTCCCCTTTGTCTGACTGACCCTTTGCCTGGTTCTAGTCTTTCTAGATCCATGGAACACATTGTAAAGAGCCTGGATCTGTTATTACTGTACTTTAAATACAGAACTGAACCACATTAAAAAAATGGATATAGGAGTTTGGCCTGTGCACCTAAAACTTTTCAGAATAATCAAGTATTTTTGAGGAGCAGAGAAATTTTGTACCATATCTTTTCCTCCAAATTCCTGTAATTATGTCTAATTACTAAAATATACCTTCTGGCCAGTCAAGATGTCATATGTCTATAATCCCAGTACTTGGGAGACTGAGACAGAAGGATTGCAGGTTCAAGGCCAGCGTGTGGTATCTTATGAGACCCTATTTCAAAATACAAAATAAAAAAGGCTAAGGAAGCTGGGTGTAGTGGTCCATGCCTGTAATCCTAGTACCTGGGAGAATCACAGGTTCATGGTCAACCGCAGCAACTTAGCAAGGCCCTCTGCAACTTAATGAGACCCTGTTTCAAAATTAAAATAGAGCCGGGCGTGGTGGCACACACTTGTAATCCCAGCATTCGGGAGGCTGAGACCGGAGGATCCGGGTTCGCGGCCAGCCTCAGCTACCTAGTGAGGCACTCCGCAACTTAGTGAGACTCGGTTTCAAAATAAAGAATACAAATTAGGACTGGGGGTATAGCTCGGAGGTAGAATGCCCCTGAGTTCAATCCCCAGTACCGTAAAAAAAAAAAAAAAAAAAAAAAAATTAAAATAGAGCTGGTATTGTGGCTTAGTGGTAGGACACCCCTGGTCTCAATCCCCAGTAACACACACATACACACACACACACACACACGACTGAGATATAGCTCAGAAGTAAAATGCCCCTGGGTTCAAGCCCCAGTACCATCTGTACACACTATTATCTTTTTTTTTTTAAAGGAAAAAACAAAGATATAATAGAAGAGTTTACAGAAATGGGACCAAACTATACATGCTTTATAACCAAAGTAGATAAGTTTTTATAATAATAATTTTTCCTTTCTACCATTTATATATAATACTGCCACCAGTATTCTATGAATAAACTGTTAAGTTTCTAAGTTTCTTTCATTCTTTTTTTTTTTTTGATAGTACTGTATATTGAATCCAAGCATATTCTATGTCGAAGCTACACCCCTGTCCCTTTTTATTTTGAAGCAGGGCCTCGCTAAGTGGCTGAGGCTGGCCTTGAACCTTTGATCTTCCTGTCTCAGCCTTCCAAGTACTGGGATTATAGGTATGCGCTGCCATACCAGGCAGGTTTCATTTTTTTCAGATCAATTTTTTATTTTAACAGAACATATTTTAACACATAACTCTAGAAGGTAAGAGTTATTTATATTTATTTATTTCAATATTTTTTCTTGGTGCATTGTAATCATACATCTGTGTGAGGTACAAGCTAGTAGAGGCATACATGCACACGTCACTCATTTAGCCCTTCCTCAATTCCTGCCCCACTCTCTTCCCCCTCTGTCCCTCTCAGGTTCAGTTTAGTGATTGACACTGGTATGTTTGTGAATGTACATCATGTGCGTTAGGGTGTTTCCCTCTCCCCCTCCTCCCATCACCTTCAGTTAGGTTGCCTTCTTTGCTCATCTAAGGTTTCTCCTTCTTGTCTAGAGTCTCTGCTCTATGACTCACTTTCTCCCTAGCTTCTGAATATTAGAGAGAGCATCTGATTTTTTACTTTCTGTGTCTGACTAATATCACTTAACATAATGTTTTCCAGTTCCATCCATTTCCCTGCATATGACATGATTTTGTTCTTTTTTATGGCTGAATAAAATCCCATTGTTTACATAGCCCATAATTTTGTAATCCATTCAACTGTTGATGGACATCTTGGCTGATTCCATAGTTTGGCAATTGTGAATTGTGCAGCTATAAACATAGATACACATACATTAGTCTAGTAGTTTAGTTTCCATTCTTTTGGGTAAATACCCAGAAGTGGTATTGCTGGATCATATGGTAGATTCATTTCCATTCGTCTGAGGATCCTCTATACTGTTTTCCAGAGTGGTTGCACTAATCTGCAATCCCACCAACATGTATTAGGATTCCCACTTCTCCACACCCTCGCCAGCATTTGTTGTTGTTTGTGTTTTTAATGATTGCCATTCTAATTGGGGTTAGGTGAAATCTCAGGGTAGTTTTGATTTGTATCTCTCTGATTGCTAATGATGTTGAACATTTCCTCATATATTTATTGGCCATTTGTATTTCTTCTTTTGTGAAGTGTCTAGTTCACTTGTCCATTTTTTGATTGGGTTATTTGTTTTCTTAGCGGTAAGTTTCTTGAGTTCTCTGTATATTTTAGAAACTATTAGTTATTAGATATTATTTGTTATTATTAGGAGTTGGCAAAAATTTTCTCCCATTCTCTTGGCTCTCTGTTGAGATTCTTGATAGTTTCCTTTGCTGCACAGAAGCTCTTCAGTTTAATGCAATCCCACAAATTGATATTCCATTGAATTTCTTGTGCCTTTGCGGTCTTGTTGAGGAATTTTTTTACCTGTGCCTTTGTTTTGAAGTGTTGGACCTGTGCCGTCTTCAAGTAGCTGCAAAGTCTCTGGTCTGACAAAACCAAAAGCTAGTTTCTTGAAAAAATAAACAAGATAGATAAACCTAGCCAACCTAACCTAAAGAAAGAGAGAATCAACCCAAATTACCAAAATAAGAGATGGAAAGGTGGTATTACCACTGACAGTGTGGAAATCCAGAGGATCATCAGAAACTACTTTGAAAAACTATACTCCAACAAAATGGAAAATCTAGAAGAAATTGACAAATTTCTCGACACATACAGCCTTCCTAAATTGAGTCAAGAAGGTATAGAAAACTTAAATTGACCAATAGCAATCAAAGAGATTGAAGCAGCAATAAAGAATTTACCATCAAACAAAAGCCAAGGACCAAATGGTTTTCCAAGTGAATTTTATAAAATCTTTATAGAAGAGCTAATCCCAATACTCCTCAATCTATCCACGAAACAGAAAGAAACTAGACTCTACCAAATACATTCTATGAAGCCAACATCATATTAATTCCAAAGCCAAGTACAGACAGCTCAAGAAAAGAAAACTATAGGCCTATATCGTTGATGAACTTAGTTGTAAAACTGCTAAACAAAATACTAGTAGTACACATTCAAAACCACATCAAGAAAATTACCAAGTTGGGTTCATCCCAGGGATGCAAAGCTAGTTCAATATATGAAAAACAATCTGTATATTCACCACATAAACAGAACCCAAGAGAATCACATAATCATTTCAACAGACACTGAAAAAGCATTCGATAAAATCCAACACCCATTCATGCTAAAAGCGCTGCAGAGAATTGAAATATAAGGAACATACCTCAACATCACAAAGACAATATATAATAGGCCCACAGCCAACATCATATTAAATGGGGAAAAACTTTGAGAGTTCCCACTAAAAACAGGAACAAGACAAGGATGTTCTTTATCATCACTTCTGTCCAATATAGTACTGGAGACTCTAGCCAGAGCAATAAGATAAGAGAAGGAAATCAAAGTAGTACAAATAGGAAGGGAAGAACTACAACTGTCCCTATTTGCAGATGGCATGATACTATACTTAGAAGACCCAACAAACTCAACCAAAAGGCTTATAGAACTGATCAACAAATTCAGCAAAGTGTCTGGATACAAAATCAATCTTAAAAAATCAGAGGCATTCCTGTATGCCAACCATACATCCACTGAAAAAGAAATCCAGAAAATAGTTCTACATACAATATCACCCCCCAAAATAAAATAGTTAAGAATAATTACCTAACCAAGGAGGTAAAAGACCTCTACAAGAAAAATTACAAAACACTGAAAAAAGAGATCGAAGAAGACTGTAGAAGATGGGAAGATTTTCCATGCTCTTGGATAGGTAGAATAAATATCATCAAAAGAGCCATTCTTCCAAAAGTTATCTACAGATTCAATGTGATACCCATTAAATTACCAAGGTCATTTTTCACAGACATAGAAAAATCAGTACTTAAATTCATTTGGAGCAACAAAAAGCCCAGAATAGCCAAAGTAATTCTCAGCAACAAGAACCATGTAAGAGGCATCACAATACCTGACTTTGAACTATACTACAAAGCCATATTAATAAAAGCAGCATGATGGCACAAAAACAGACACATAGACCAGTGGAGCAGAATAGAAGACTCAGAAACAGATCCACACACTTACAGCAATTAATTTTTGACAGAGGAGCAAAAAACATACACTGGAAAAAAGATAGCCTCTTTAACAAATGATGTTGGCAAAACTGGTTAACCGTATGCAAAAAAATTGAAATAAGCCCCACTTTCTCACCCTACACAAGAGTCGATTCAAGAAAGGTTATTTTTTAAAAAATCACATAACAATTATCATACCTTAAAAAGTTGGCAATTCTGTAATATTAGTTAGCCAGTATTCTAATTTCCCTGTAAACCTCATTTTTTTTTTTTTTTTTTTTTTTAACAGTTGAGTCCATTAAATCAGAAAGCAAAGTCCAGGCATTGCATTTATTTGAAATGTTTCTTAAATCTGTTATAGGTTCTCACTAATTTTTATTTATTTATGTATGTATTTTTTGTGTGGTACTGGAGTTGATCCCAGGGGCGTTCTACCTTTGAGATACACCCCCAGCCTTAATTTTTATTTTTATTTTGAAACAGGGTCTCTCTAGGTTGATGAGAGTTTCGCTACTTGCCGAGGCTGTCCTTGACCTGTGATCCTCCTGTCTCATCTTCCCAAGTACTGAGATAACAAGTATGTGCCACCACACCAGGCTTCTAAAGTTTATTTTTTTGGTGAAGAAACTGGGTTGTTTGTCTGAGTGTTTCATATTCTGGATTTTCCAACTCTGTTGTCATAGTGTTAACTAACATGTTTTCCTTCCCCTATATTTTCTGTAAACTTATAAATTTAGAGACTTGATCTAATTAAGGTTTGGCTGGGATTAAGAAGAGGGACTGGAGGGTCAGATACTTTGTAGGTGATGTTATATATCAGAAGGTAGTTTGATCTTTTTCTGAGTTAACAAAATGTTACATCTTTATCATTGAAGCCACAAGATAAAGTTTTGGGATATTCTGTGAATTCTGTTATATTGAGGTAAATGTCAAAATTGGGAAATCTACTTTTTTTTTCCCCCAGTACTGGGAATTGAACCCAGAGGCATTCTACCTGAGCTACACCCCCAGCCATATTTTTAATTTGAAACAGGGTCTCATTAGGTTGCTGAGAGTTTCACTATGTTGCTGAGGCTGTCCTCAAACCTGCATCCTCCTGTCTTAGCCTCTCTGGGATTACAGGTATGTGCCACCATGCCCAGTGTGAAAATATGTATGTATGTGTGTGTGTGTGTATATATGTGTGTGTGTGTGTGTGTGTGTGTGTGTGTGTGTGTATATATATATATATATATATATATTTTTTTTTTTTTTTTGTGGTACTGGGGATTGCACCCAGGGGCATTCTACCTCCAAGCTATACCCCAGCCCTATTTTATATTTTTTATTTTGAAATGGTCTCACTTAGTTGTGGAAGGCCTCACTAAGTAGCTGAGGCTGGCCGGGAACCCACGATCCTCCTGTCTCAGCCTCCCAAGTACTGGGATTACAAGTGTGTACCACCACGCCCAGCTTGTAATTTATACTTTTGTCTTGATCATAAAAGCACTATATGCTTTTAATAGAAAAGTAAAATTTAGAGGAGGATAGCTATCACAAGTGATAACCAATATTCCTGTGTGTGTGTGTGTGTGTGTGTGTGTGTGTGTGTGTGTGTGTGTGTCTGTGTTTACTGGGGGTTGAACTTAGGGGTATTCTACTTTAGCTATGCCCACACCCATTTTTTTTTTTTTTTCTTTTTTGTTTTTTGCAGTACTGGGGATTGCACTCAGGGACATTCTACCTCCGAGCTACACCCCCAGCCCTATTTTTTATTCTTTATTTTGAAACCGAGTCTCACTAAATTGCGGAGTGCCTCACTAGGTAGCTGAGGCTGGTTGCGAACCCGGATCATCTGGTCTCAGCCTCCCGAATGCTGGGATTACAAGCGTGCGCCACCACGCCCAGCTGCCCACACCCATTTTTAATTTTTTGTTTGGAAACAGGGTCTTGGTATGTTGATAAGTCTCACTATGTTGTTGAGGCTGTCCTCGAACCTGTGATCCTCCTCTCTTGCTTCTCAAGTTCTGGGATTATAGCATGCTCCACCATGCCAGTCTTCAATATTACCATTTTTCATTTTATGTTTGATTCTTGTTACTTTAATTACATATGCTTTTTTATTCTTAAATAAATCTTGAGACGTGTGTGTGTGTGTGTGTGTGTGTGTGTGTGTGTTTCACTTCCAACCTACATCCCCAGCCCTATTTTATTTTTACTTTTGAAACAGGGTTTTATAAATTGATGATAGTCTCACTACTTCCTGAGGCTGTCCTTGAACTATGATCCTCCTGTCTCAGCCTCCCAAGTACTGGGATTACAGGCATGTACCATCACCCCTGACGAGACTGTCTTTTTAATGGCTTTGTAGTTTTCCATTTCATAATTTCTCTGTTGGTTGGTTAATATGGTGTTTCTAGTGTTTTACTTTAGAAATATTGTTGCCATAAATTATATAGTTTTTGTATATATTCAGATTATTTTGTTAAGATGTAATCCCTAGATATAGTATAATTGAGCCAAAGGACTTTGAAAAGTTTCAGTACTTTAATACTACTATTAAATTTAAGCAGCAGAGTTGTTGAATTGAGTTACTTTTATGCTAAAATTCTAAATAATTAAATCCTAAAGTTCACATAAAGTTATTATGAATAAATTATAATTTAGTCTTACTGAAGGGTTTGCAATAGGATGAATTGTTAAAAAGTAATTTATATTATAAATTGTATTATATGATAATTCTATAGCTATATACATATAATTATATACTATATAAACAACTATAAAACTACTTATAGGTAATATTTAATATAATAATTATTTAAATAAATTTATTCATATATGTGAATGTGTGTGTGTGTGTGTGTGTGTGTGTTCAGTATGTATGTATTTGTATGTATATATATGGAATTGAACCCAGGGCACACTACCACTGAGCTACTGCTGGCCCTTTTTAATTATTTATTTATTTATTTACTTACTTACTTATTTATTTATTTATTTTTTGTGGTACTGGGGATTGAACCCAATGGCATTCTACCTTTGAGCTATATCCCTAGTCCCATTTTTTATTCATTATTTTGAAACAGGGTCTCACTAAGTTGTGGAGGGCCTCACTAAGTAGCTGAGGTTGGCTGCGAACCTGCAATCCTCCTGTCTCAGTCTCCCAAGTACTGGGATTATTGCTGGCCTTTTTTTTTTTTTTTGGTACTGGGGATTGAATTCAGGGACATTCTACCTCCGAGCTATATCCCCAGCCCTATTTTCTATTCTTTATTTTGAAACAGGGTCTCACTAAGTTGCGGAATGCCTCACTTAGGTAGCCGAGGCTGGCCGTGAACCTGGATCCTCCGGTCTCAGCCTCCCAAATGCTGGGATTACAAGCGTGCGCCACCACACCTGGCTTTTTAAACATTTTTTATTTTAAGACAAAAAACCTGCTAAGTTGCCCAGGCTGGCCTTGGTCTTGAAATCCTCCTTCCTTAGTCTCCCAAATACTTGAGATTATAGGCATGTACCACCTTGCCCAACAATTTGAATATTTTAAATAAAAGTTTAAAAAATCTTTTTAAAAACTGGAAATCGCTTCCAGTTTGTTCTGTGGGCATTTTTTCCACATATATTGTTTATTTAAGTAAGGTACAATTGTTTCATCTGTTTTCTCTTATTCTGGTTCTATGGTTAAATGTATTTTTCATCTAGAAATCCCTTCCAGTTTGTCTATTTTATGAGCAAAGGTTTTTTATATATCTTGGTTACTTAAGTAAGGTACATATATTTCATCTCTTTTCTCTTATTGTATTTTTAAGCTTGAATGTAGTTTTCATTCTGTTAAGAAATGGACTAGAGTTGTGCATTTTTTTTTAATTTTCTAGATTGCTACGCTTTACATATGGTCCTTCATTTCCTCCATTTAAAGTTCCTGATGAAGATGCCAGTCTCATCCCTCCAGAAATGGATAATGAGTGTGTTGCACAGACATGGTTTCGATTTTTGCATATGTTAAGGTATTGTTATTTTATTTCATGTGCTCCTTACCCGTTAAGTGTCTTTAGGACAGAAACCATGCTGTAACTGTCTTGTTGGAATTCAGAATGTGGATGCTAAAGCAGGAGGTAGTGGCACACGCCTGTAATCCCAGTACTTGGAAGACTGAGGCAGAAGGATTGCAGGTTCGAGGACAGCCTCAGCAAGTAGTGAGACTCTCATCAACCTAGTCAGACCCTGTTTCCAAATAAGAAATAAAATCTGGCTGGGGGCATAGCTTGAAGATAGAAGTTCAGAAGTAGAATGCCCCTGGGTTCGATTCCCAGTACCATACACACACACACACACACACACACACACACACACACACACACATATGTATACCAACGACAGTCCATTAAATGGAACCGAATTGGACAATAGGCATATTCATATAATATGCCTGTTCTCTCCATTCCAGCAGGGTCAAGCTATCCTCTGTTGCTCTTGATTTATACTCTCTAGGAATTTGTTCCCTGTGGTAGATGCAGCATTTGTTCTTTTGCCTGCTGCTGGAATCAGATGATAATATCTCTCCCAGGACTTTGTCACATTCTGTAGGGACAGGAGACTGTCTAGCACTAACTAGTTAGTCTGGCTCTCTAGGCCCTCCTCTAATAGCATTGCTATTTAAAATTTCACTGAGGGAAAAAAAATTGTTTTCACTGAGAAATACACCTTAAAAGTTCACAAAGGAGTAGACCCTTACTTTCTGCTATCCCTTCCCCCTTGTGTGTGTGTGTGTGTGTGTGTGTGTGTGTGTGTGTGTGTGTTAGTTACTGAGGATTGAACCCAGGGACATTCTACTTCTGAGCTACACCTCCAGCCCGATTTGAATTTTTTTGCAGTACTGGGGATTGAACTCAGGGCCATTCTACCTCTGAGCTATACCCCCAGACCTTTTTTTATTCTTTATTTTTAATTTAATTTTATTTTTTTTTTGGCGGTACTGGGGATTGAACTCAGGGGCATTCTACCTCCGAGCTATACCCCCACACCTTTTTTTATTCTTTATTTTTTGAAACAGGGTCTCACTAAGTTGTGGAGTGCCTCACTAGGTAGCTGAGGCTGGCCGCGAACCCGGATCCTCCGGTCTCAGCCTCCCAAATGCTGGGATTACAAGCGTGTGCCTCCACTCCCGGCTTCTATTTGAATTTTTTATTTTGAAACAGGGTCTCACTAAGTTGTAGAGGACCTCACCAAGTTCACTGGATACAAACCTGTGCTCCTCCTTTCTCAGCCTCCCAAGTACTGAGATTACAAGTGTGCGCCACCATGCCTGGTTTCTGCTATCCCTTTTAGTAGTAATTTCATCACTTCCTACCTTTTACTCTTCTAGACTCATCCATGTACTTCATAGAACTTTTACTCTGTTGTAAAAGTTGTAAACTGATTCTTAACTCATTTTGTCCTATTGTTGTAGATATGGAACACCTGTAAAAACTTAAATTGAGCAATAAATATAACAGTAATTTTAAAATAGTATGTTTCTAGAGGTCTGTTCTTTTGAGAAAATAGGTGAATTATTAGCACATTTGAGATATATATATATATATATGAAAATGTATATGTACATATATTATGATTTCTAACCTATTATGCATCTATGACAATTTTGATGAAATATTCACAGAATTGAAAAATTTGATACTTTTAAACTTTTCAACTCTTACATTTTTTCTTCCTGATTTGATTGCCTTCATTGTTCTATTGTATATTAGCAATTCTGAGTTACTGTGTATCACCTTTTCATTAGTTAGGAATGTGAACCATTTCCTGTTATTTCTTCCTAGACTGTAGTTTTAGTTTGAATCTATTGTTGCTGTACTACTGATCTACATCCCTAGGCCTTTTATTTTTTTTTATTATTTATTTATTTTTGCAGTACTGGAGATTGAACCCAGGGGCATTCTACCTCCGAGATATACCCCCAGCTTTATTTTGAAACAGGGTCTCACTAAGTTGCAGAGGGCCTAAGTAGCTGAGACTGGCCGCGAACCTGAAATTCTCCTGTCTCAGCCTCCCAAGTACTGGAATTACAAGCGTGAGCCACCACGCTTGGCTTCTCTTTTTTTATTTTGAGACAGGTTCTCACCCAGTTGCCCAAGCAGTCCTTGAACTTGTGATTCTCCTGCCTTACCCTTCTGAGTAGCTTGGATTACAGGCATATACCATGATGCCTAGCTTGACATCTTATTATATTTAGTCTGCTTTTCTAAGAATATGTATTTTTCTTTTTTAGAATCTTTAAATTTGTGTGTGTGTGTGTGTGTGTGTGTTTGTGTGTGTGTGTGTATCTGTGTGTATGCGTGCATATATACCTAGGGCATAAAACCTAGGGCTTTCTACATGCTAAAGATACACTCCTCTACCACTGAGCTGTATCCCAGCCCCTTTTTTAGAATTTACATATCTTTTTTTGAGTTTGTTTTTGCAGTATTAGTGTCGAACCCAGGGATGCTTTGCCACTTTTTTTTTTTTTTGCGGTACTGGGGATTGAACTCAGGGGCGTTCTACCTCCGAACTATACCCCTAGCCCTATTTTTTATTTTTTATTTTGAAACCGAGTCTCACTAAGTTGCAGAGTGCCTCACTAGGTAGCTGAGGCTGGTTGCGAACCCGGATCCTCCAGTCTCAGCCTCCCGAATGCTGGGATTACAAGTGTGTGCCACCACGCCCGGCTGCTTTACCACTTTTTAATTATAAAAAGGTAATTGTGTTAGTACCTATCTTGTTATAAGAACTGAAAAAGGAAAAAACATAAAATTTTTAGTGCCTAGTACATGGTGCTTGAAAACTTGCTTATTATTATAATTATTTTTGTATATATTCTTGCATTTGTCAGAACTTCTAGAATACTGCTGAATAAAAATGATGTTGTTTTGGCACCATTCTGTCATTCATTTCATTGGAATTCCCCCAATATATGGAATTTTGAATAGGATATTGCTTATTGATATTATTATTTTATATGCCTCTGGTTTCCTGAGAAGTTAAAAAATTTAAATGTATATATACTTAGGAATAATTTTTTTCAAATTATATTTTGGGATTCATTTAAGTAACTAAGTGATTCTTCCTCTTTGGCTTAATGATATAGTATACTAATTAACTTCTCAATGTTGAGCCATTCTTTATTCCTGAGAGAAAAGTTCTGCTTGGTTATGACATGCTATTCTTTTCTGAATTGTCTTTAGTTCTATTTTTTATTAACCTATATTTTGGTAATTAAAAAAAATAAAGAATAGGAAATCTTCCTATCTTCTTTTATGCTCTATTGTCTAACAGTTAGATGTTCCTTAATAATTTGAAATAAAGCTGGGCATGGTGGTACATGCTTGTAATCCCAGTATTTGGGAGACTGAGGCAGGAGGATCACAGATTCATGGCCTCATCTACTTAGTGTGGTCCTCTGCAACTTAGTGAGACTCTGTTTCGAAATAAAGAATAAAAAATAGAGCTGTGGGTAGCTCAGAGATAAAATGCCCCTGGATTCAATCCTCAGTTCTGCAAAAAAGGAAAAAAAAATAATTTTAAATAAATGACCAGTAAAACTCTACTCCTGGAATCTCTTAGTAGAGATTGTTCTTGGGTAATCTTTTCTCATTTCTGCACTCTTAACTGATTTCTCAGGTTTTATCTTTCTTCTTGAGTTTACTTTGGTATTTTATTTATTTATTATTTTTTTTCACCTCCTCTGCCTCCATCGTGGACTACAGTTCCGTGGATTCAGTGTATTAGCAATAGAAACTCATTTTCTATACATACATACATACATACATACATACACGTTCCCTTTTCCCTTAGTTACTTGAAATTAAATCTTTTGGTGGGTAGAAAACTAGGTTTCAAAGGGCAGAGAATTATAAACCACCAATTTCTGTTTCTCTGCCTAGTTCTTTTGCCTTGTAGCTATGGAAATTGTTCCTACTGGCTATAGGTTATCAATATTACTTTGAATTGAAGAAGCAATTTTTTAATGTGCTTTTATTGGTGCATTATGGTCTCACATCATAATGTATATCACGTTGACATTGACCTACATGCACATAGCACTTGGTCCCCCCCCTTTCCCCGGCTCCCCCTTCCCATACAGAGGACTGAGACTGGTATTGGGATTTTCACATATGTACACACAGTTGATGTTGATATTTCCAATAATGAACCTCAGCCTTCCTTCTCCCTTTCCCTTAGACCACTGAGGTTTCTCCTCCATTATCTGGAGTCCCTCTGGTATCCCAGTTACTGCCTAGCTTACGCATATTAAAGAAAACATATGTCCCTTCACTCTCTGTGACTGGCTAATCTCACTTAACATAATGTTCTTGGAGAGGCATTTTAATCAACAGTTAAGCACACCATTTTGAATAGAAATCTAAATTTGTTTTTTAATGGAAACACTTAAAATTGTTTGTAAACAAAATATAAATCAAATTCATTGTTTTGAGATCTGTGGTTTTAGTACCTATACACAAATAACAATTGAATGAATTCAATGAACGCTAATTGTTTTAGACAGCCTTTCTGTTGCTATGACCAAAATACCTGACATGAACAACATAGAGGAGGAAAAGTTTATTTGGCTCACAGTTTCAGAGGTACAGCCCATAGTCAGCCAACTCCAAGGCAGACATTATGGTGGCATGGCATGGCATGGCATGGCATGGCATGGCATGGCATGGCATGGCAGAGGAAAGCCGAGCGATGGTGGCCAGAAGCAGAGAGAGAGAGACAGAGATGGAGATAGAAGCAGAGGCAGGAAGTGACCAGGGGCAGATATAGACCCCCAAGGCCACATACTCAGTGATCTGCCTCCTCTAGCCATGCCCCACCTGCCCAAGTCACCAACCTAAAACCATTCAAATGATCCATCCTTTGGTGAGTTTATCCATTATGAGGTTGAGCCCTGATTCGACTGTGTTCACCTCTGAACACCTGAAATGTCCAGTGGACATTGATCTTGAAACCGTAACACTAATCTTGATTTTTCAAGTAGTTTTTTAAAAATTGAAAATGTTAATATTAAAGTTTTTTCCTTAGAGTTCTCATTGATTTTTTTTTTTTTTTTTTTTTTTTTTTTGGTATTGAGGATGGAACTCGGGCATTCTACCTCTGAGTTACACTCCCAGCCTAATTTTTTTATTCTTTATTTTGAAACAGGGTCTCACTAAGTTGTGGAGGGCCTCACAAGTTGCTGAGGCTGGCTGGGAACCTGGATCCTCCTGTCTCAGCTTCCCAAGTACTGGGATTACAAGTGTGTGCCACCACACCCGGCTTCTCATTGACTTATTTATAGCATAACTAACTCATTACTTAATTCCAAACATATTAGTAAAGATATTCATGTATATTCTTTAAAAAGTTAAAGCTGTTTAGTTCTATTTTCTCATTCTGTGAAGAGCAAATTCATGTTAAAAAAAAACAACAACAAACTATAGATCTTCTTAGAGAAATTGCCATATTTGAAGCCCTAGCTCATGAAATACAGATTAATCTCCTCTGTGAATCAAAGAAACAGGCACAAGTAACTCTGTTCTTAAATTGCATTGCAGGCATTTTGTTGCTGTAGAAATTTCTAAGTGTGTAATTAATTCTCTCTCTCTTTTGATAGTAATCCCGTGGATTTGAGTAACCCAGCTATTATAAGCTCTACTCCCAAATTTCAGGAACAGTTCTTG
This sequence comes from Graphiurus murinus, assembly GCA_004027655.1. Taxonomy (NCBI): domain Eukaryota; kingdom Metazoa; phylum Chordata; class Mammalia; order Rodentia; family Gliridae; genus Graphiurus; species Graphiurus murinus. Next base: position 28,360 of record PVLC010005782.1, read on the forward strand.
AATGTGAGCGGAATGCCTCAAGAATTGAATCAGTATCCCTGCCTTAAACATCTGCCTCAAATATTTTTTCGTGCCATGCGTGGAATCAGCTGTCTGGTGGATGCATTCTTAGGTGAATTTTGTGTATGTTGCTAAATGTTTGAAGGACTATATTTACATAACTCTAAAGTCTAATCTTAGAAGGTATTCTGGGAAGCCCAGAGGAAAAGCTGAATATATTTCATGACAAATAACAATCTAGGAAAAATTATTTGCAAGAAATAATAATAGAGCCAGGCGTGGTGGCGCACGCTTGTAATCCCAGCATTCAGGAGGCTGAGACCAGAGGATCTGGGTTCGCGGCCAGCCTCAGCTACCTAGTGAGGCACTCTGCAACTTAGTGAGACTCGGTTTCAAAATAAAGAATAAAAAATAGGGCTGGGGGTGTAGCTCGGAGGTAAAATGCCCCTGAGTTCAATCCCTAGTACCACATACACACAAAAAGAAATAATAATAGTATTATTATTTTTATTTATTTATTTGTTTATTTATTTATTTAGTGGAGCTAGGGATTGAACCCAGGGGCATTCTACCTCCTAGCTGTACCCCCAGCCCTATTTTTTATTCCTTATTTTGAAATTGGGTCTTACTGAGTTGCAGAGAGCCTCATTAAGCAGATGAGGCTGGCTGTGAACCTGCAATCTTCCTATCTCAGCCTCCCAAGTACTGGGATTACAAGTATGCGCCACCATGCCCGGCTTATTATCTTTATTTAAATAGATCAAACAGCATGGTAAGAAAAAGAATAAGACCTAGTAGATACATTGACAAAAGGTACAAACAGATAAATGATTTGCAAAAGAGAATGTGTTTATTTGTACTAGTCATGCAAGAGTCCAGATTTAAATACACTAGATCATTTTCATATATATATTATTAGAAAGCAAAATGTATGTTTTGTGAACCACTGTTTTTTAGGTTTTAGGTATCTGGAAAGTCAGAAAATATTAACCTATTAAAAATCAGTGATATTTAATAGCTGTCATTTTCTATAACACTTGTTATGCATACTTTGATTACATTACACAGTTAATATATTAATTCTGATTAAGCTTGGCTGCCACATAACAACCCAAAATCCTAGTGGTCTAAACACAATAATTGCTGGGCATGGTGGGGCATACTTGTAATCCTAGTACTTGGGAGGCTGAGACAGGAGGATTGCAGATTCAAGGACAGCCTCAGCAAATTAGTGAGACTTTCATCAACTTTGTAAGACCCTGTTTCAAAATATAAATAAAATAGGGCTGAGGATGTAGCTTGGAGGTAGAATGTCCCTGGGTTCAATCCCCAGTGCCACTGAAAAATAAAAAATAAAAAAAAATAAACACAATCATTTATTTTCACACATGTGAAATCAGGGCTGATAATAGTTCCAGCACCATCAGCATCCAAGGCCCTTCTATCTGATGGCTCTCCATTTTTTTGTGCACTGCTTAATGGGCCATGATGGTTGAGTGAGTTCCAACTGTACTATCCTGAAATTAGGAAGGAAGGAGAGTCTATATCTGATTGTCCTGTGTGTGTGTGTGTGTGTGTGTGTGTGTGTGTGTGTGTGTGTGTTACTAGAGATTGAACCTGGGTGCATTCTACCTCCAAGATACACCCCCAGCCCTATTTTATTTATTTTTTTATTTTGAAACAGGGTCTCACTAAGTTGATGAGAGTCTCACTACCTGCTGAGGCTGTCCTCGAACCTGTGATCCTCCTGTCTTAGCCTCCCAAGTACTGGGATTACAAGTGTGTGCCACCATGCCCATCTCTGATTGTCCTTTAAAGGAGATTTCTTGGAAGACCCATCCAACAATCATCTAATTTTCAGTGGTTAAATGGCCACATCTAGCTGCAAGGGAAGCTTGAAAATGTAGTCATTTATTGTATCACTGTTCAGCTAAAATTTGTATTCTAATTTCTCAAGAAGAAAGGGTGAGTGAATGTTGGGAGCCATCCAGCAATCTCTCCTGTAGTGTGTCTCAAATCTTTACAAATCTTGTGAAAGATTTTCTGATCATAGAGTCTTTTGTTTTTATGATACTGGGAATTGAACCCAAAGCATCACATATATTAGGCAAGTGCTTTACCACTGAGTTACATCCCCACCTATCAATCACATATTTTAAGCTGTGAAGAATAATTCCACTTGTCTGTTTTTTTAAAGGCATTTCTAGGCCCCGATCAGACAGTGCTCCCCCAACACCTGTGAATAGGTTAAGTATGCCTCAAAGCACTGCTGTCAGTACCACCCCACCACATAACCGGAGGCACCGGGCTGTGACTGTGAATAAGACAACCATGAAGACAAGCACAGTAAGAACTGTCACAATTGTTATGCTATATAAAGTTGGTTTTTAAGTCTACTATTCTTCTTTAAGAAGTCCCACCATTTTCTCAGACTTTTCATGGGTATAATCTTGTGTTCTGATAGGTTAGTACTGCTCATGCCTCGAAAGTTCAGCACCAGACATCCTCCACCTCTCCTTTGTCAAGTCCAAATCAGACTAGTTCAGAACCCCGGCCACTGCCTGCCCCTCGGAGACCAAAGGTTAACAGCATCTTGAATCTCTTTGGATCATGGTTATTTGATGCAGCATTTGTTCACTGTAAACTTCATAATGGGATAAACAGAGACAGCAGCATGACTGGTAAATATTGCTCAAGAAATATGTTATCATTTTTTTCCTTTCCTTTTTTTTCTTTTTAATCTTTCCTACCTGCAAGATTATTCTGTATCTTAAAAAGCTCTCTGTTTTTGACCAAGCAGTGTCTTGTGCTTAACCCCTTCCAGCTGTAGTATCAGGAACTTTGGAAGTTTTTCTACCTATCCTTTTTTTGTATGTTCTATGAGGTTTGACCGTTTGTCTGATTTTATTAGAAGCACTTTGGGTTAGCTACTTTTTGTTGAATCAAATTTCTTTCACTAGGTGACCTGGAACTTCCCTTCATGTCAGCCAGGATAATAGAATTTATATGAAGAATTAAAAGTTTTGATTGGAAATTTACCCACAGAAGTATTAGATTTTTGAAAGCCATTCAATCATTAGTATATGTAAATATCAGGAATTTTTCTTCCGATAGACTAACCGCTCAGGTTTTAGTCTAGAGAATTTTCTTTCAAGGGCACACTTTCAGAAATAGAATTGTAATTTAAGACTCATAGAGAATTAACAGCTCCACCCTGATATCTTCATTTAGATTTTATTATAGAAATTAAATTGTTTAAATAAAGTCTGATTTGTTTTTGTCATCTTACCATTATTTTTGGAGGTCGGAGCATAGAGTTTAGAATGATTGGATAGAATAGTGCAGAATGTTCTGAATATGTCTTATAAAGTTATAATAATAATGGCTGGCACATTTATTGAGCTGCTATTACTATCTGCCAGTCATCACAGTTATAAATTAATACGTGTATTATTTGGTATGAAAACACTTTTCCACTGAGGTTGAAATTAGATTGAGATAAAATGATGTCTGTTTGCGCCAGACACTATGGCACACACCTGTCAGCCTCGTACTGGGGAGGCTGAGACAGGAGGATTGCAGGTTTGAGGCCAGCCTCAGCAACTTAGTGAGACTCTGTTTTAAAATAAAAAATACATAAAGGGCTGAGGGTGTAGTTTGGAAGTAGAATGCCCCTGGGTCCATTCCATAGTACCAGTAAATATATATGTATGTCCGATTGCATTAGTTTTTGCATCTCTAGTGACAGTGTTAATTCTGGGGATGAGACCATAAGAGTTTCTGTTTTCTTTCAGAAATGTATTCATAGCTATTGTGTATAATTTCAAGATTAAATCATATTATGTACATATAATTGTCTTGGAGATTCTTAATGTATCTTTAAAGAATTAGAAAAGTTATAAAGTAATACAAAGATTTTCATGAATATAATTTGAGATTGCATGAGTGAGTTTAGGAATTCCTTTACTTACTTTATTTTGCCTAAATTCAAGCATTATATTCTGCCATTTCCATGTTACAATTTTATTTCCAAGTTTAAAGTAGTGCTATCTATGGATGAGTAAATGCTTACTTATAATGACTAAGTAAAAAACAAATTCTAAATCCACTTTTGGATTATGTTTTCTTTATGTTCGTGCATCTTATATTTTGAGTTTTCTGAACCATGTTTATTAATTTGTATGATATTTCTAGAGTGATTCAGTCATACTTTATTTTTTAAATTTTTGTTAAGATACAATTCTAACAATTGTTAACTTTAGGGTATAGAGCTGTTGACACTGAAATCCCTGAATTTAGCATGGCTTAACCTGTTGCTTTGTTAGTGGACTTGCTTAAAGGGAATTTACAGAGCTTTCCATCTCTAGGGAGTTTGTAGCAGCTTTGCTCACCCTCTTGTCGCAGAAGATAAAAATCAGAATTCAAATCATATGTAAGCCACTTCTTACTTATAACATTTTTCCCTAGTGGGGAAGGTCTCACTGTGTGATAAAGGCTGTTACATTTCCCAGGAGATGTGAGGTGTCCAAATAGTTGAAGGGGGTTATAGAGTGCTGGTGGGTGCCAGTCTTAAGGTCTCTGTGGGTGGTGGGAGGCTTGGGTATACCGTTTTCTAAATACTGGCTGTCATCAAGGAATTCCGCCATGCAGTTCATCTTTAACTTAAAGTGTTTACTTCTTTGAACTGGTTAGCTTTAGATTTACCTGATGGTACATTGTGCTTTGTAAAAGTAACATTGAGCTGGGAAGGGTTAATGAACTAAAAATTTTAATGCACGTTATGGGCAGTTCAAAACCTCAATTCTTTGTAGTTGTGTAATTTTATTTGTTCATTGTTTTGCATGATACAAAATCATAATTTTGGACCTGAATGCACAATTTTCTGTGTTTTTGAACTAGCTTGTGGTATCGTAAAGCTTTAAATCTAACTTTTAAAAAGCTAAAAAGCTTCTTATTGTAAAATTTCACCATCTTTAAAGTATTTTATAATTACTGCTGTCCTTTGATTTGTTTCCATTTATTTCTATTATCTTGCAGCATCTTTTATCCAAATTCTTCTTTCTTATAAATCTTGTAAGTAGGAACCAGAAGCTTCTCCTTAATTGCAGTCATGTTTTTATTTTTTTCATAATTCCATTAAAATTTTTGATTGTCATTGTCTCTTGTAGTTTTTGCACTTGGGAAGAAAAATATTTTTTCTGTGTTTTGAATGGGGAAGATTGTTGGCAAAAGCAAATTAATCTGCCTGAATCAGTCCCATTATTTCTGTATACTAGTCTGGTCATGTCATGAATTCAGGACTTTGCACTAACTGTGTTTTGGCTTTTTTTCTTTTCTTTTTTTTTTTTAAGCTGTAAGCTTACTTTTATACAGATTTAGTGTTTGATTTGTATGCATTCTGCATGTAGTGTTTTTCAAATGTATTATTGCTGGATAGCCTTTTTAGGACTAAAAATGGCTCATGGGAAGTTGCATAAAGATTTATGCTTGACTCTGCATTCTATTAAGCCTATTATTATCAAAGAATTTAAATATTTTATGTAGAGTGATAAAAGATTTCAGAGTGATTTTCAATACACAATGAAATCTTTTGCTAAAAATCAAAGCAACTTTCGAAGGGCTTCTGTTTCAGTGACAACGAATGACCATGATAATCTTTCTTATCAATTCAATTTTATGGTTTATCAACCTCAAGTTAGCTGCTGTCTGTGGTTGTTAAAATTCATTCTCATTTTGCTTGGTTGGGCGATTCTTTGGTGTGTGTTTTGGAGTTGGGTGGGTGGTGGGAATGTTCTCTCTTGCTCCCTACCCATTTCTCATCCTTACCTTGCCCTCTCCCTAAAGTATACAAACTGGCATGGGGTTGCCTACTTAACTATGATGTCCACTGGGTTAATGTGTAAATTGCAGTAGCTAGTTTTCTTAATGTTTAAACATCATTCTACAGGGGGAGAAAAAACCAGAAATGATGGAAAAGCCAAATTCTGTGTTATATATCTGTATGCTAATACAGATATATACAAATGTATTCTTCTGATCAAAAATTCAGTTGAAAAATGCTTTTATAGAATCTGTTAAACTGACAATGCCACTGTAAATTGTTACCCATTTTCTAGGAAGATTTCAGAGAGCCCTTTAAAAAAAAAATTAAGACATAGTTGCTGAACAAAAGCATTATTGGATTCTATTCAAGTAACTATTTAATGACACCAGTATTTGATCTTTGTGTCCAGGGTCCCATGAGCCTATTTGGCATATCGACAAACATAATGAAACCCTCCCTTTCTCTCCCCAGCCATTACAACACAAGCTAGCATGGAGTTTCGACGGAAAGGGTCACAAATGTCCACAGACACCATGGTTTCCAATCCCATGTTTGATGCAAGTGAATTTCCTGATAACTATGAAGCAGGAAGAGCTGAGGCTTGTGGGACACTGTGTAGGATTTTTTGTAGCAAGAAGACTGGAGAAGATATTCTGCCAGCTTATTTATCCAGGTCTTAGAATTTTTTTAAAAAAATTTTCCATTTATATAGTTTTGAAGTGAAACACTATTGTAGCATTGCTTGTTGGGTTGAATTAATAAGTAAATGTTGGTCTGAAATACTTGTATATGTCTGTACGTAACTGAAGTTTGCTTGAATTCTTCCATTTTATGTGCCTTGTCAGATTTGGTAAAGACTTCTCAGATTTTTTATTTCAGAAATGCTATTTATTTTATATTATTTGAATTTTATTAATTATGGAGAGATTTGGAAGGACCATAGTAATTTATTAACAGAATTTAGCTCAGTATTAGGTACTGTGGACAGTCCAGAAATAAATAAATCCTGTCTCTGACAGCTTATTTTCTGGAATGAACAAATCCATGTAAATAAGCCACAGTGATTTAGTGTAGGAATAGAGAGTTGATAGAACAGAGGCACAGGTAAACGGCTTTGGGCCTTCAGAGGAAGAAGCAGTACATGCTTACCCTAGGGACTCAAAAAAGAGTTATGGGAGATTGCATGATTGCACTAGACTTAAAAAGGATGGGTAGTATTTTAGACTGTCTTAGGAAGTTGGGTAGGAGCATTTTATACAATATCCGGCTCCAATCATCTTTCTGAACGGTTCTGACATTCATTCAGCTGCTCAGGCCAGAAATTGGAAGCAGGTATTTCAGAGTCTTCTCCGTTGGTATCTCTAGATGATCAGCCAACTCCTGCTTTCCTGCTACTTAACTCTCTTTCTCTAATATCTCTCATCACTCTGTCCCCACCAGGACACTTATAATGCCCTCCTATTTTTCTTGGTTCTTTGCTCTATTCAGTTGATCATTCATATGGCTCCTGAAGTGAGGTTAATATCAACCAGAGCATTTAGATACCTGTGTGCCTGGTAGTTTCTCAGGAGAGAGGATTAAATTGACTCTATCAGAGGGAACTATGTAGAAGCATATATGCATGAAAAAACATGGTATAAGCAGGGAAAAAGGGATATATTAACCATCTTGGTTTTAAGTAATAAAAACCTAGCCGGGCGTGGTGATGCACGCTTGTAATCCCAGCATTTGGGAGGCTGAGACCGGAGGATCCGGGTTCGAGGCCAGCCTCAGCTACCTAGTGAGGCACTCCACAACTTAGTGAGACCCGGTTTCAAAATAAAGAATAAAGCTGGGCGTGGTGGCGCACGCTTGTAATCCCAGCATTCGGGAGGCTGAGACTGGAGGATCCAGGTTCATGGCCAGCCTCAGCTACCTAGTGAAGCCCTCCGCAACTTTGTGAGACCCTGTTTCAAAATAAAGAATAAAAAATAGGGCTGGGGGTGTAGCTTGGAGGTAGAATGCCCCTGGGTTCAATCCCCAGTACCACACATACAAAAAAAAAAGTCAACTTGTTTCTGACCTCAATAAAACCAGATTTAAAAAAAAGTAAAAAAAAAAGTAAAAAAAAAAAGCAACAAAAACCTTCCCAATTTAGTTTAAACAATGATATTTAGTAAATTCTAAGATCAGGAAGCATAGCAAGGACTTATGAAGACTAGGAACCAGGGACCAGAGAGTATTCAAGGGCCAAAACAACTTTCCTTTGTCTTCAAAGGCACTGCTTCATCCTCTGCAGATCATTTTCTTATATTGCAATATGTTTCTAAGTTTCCAGTTACCATATCCTTGGTTTAGGTGACCAGCAGGGTTAATTAGCATCTCTGAATTCTAGTTTCAGATTCTTGGGAAAGAGAATCTGATTAATTAGGTTTCTTTCTCTGTTCTAGTCAGCTATAGCTTCAAGAGTGAGTCATAGAAGGGTATAGGAGCTCACCCTGTATGGTGGGGCCTATTTTTCAGGGGAGACCATGGGTTGGAGAGATATCCCAGATTGTATCAATAGCAGTAAGGAAGAAGGCTATGACTATGAACTTCCTGTCTGTATGAGTGGTAGTATGATAAAGTAAAAAAACAAATATGTGAGGAAGCAAGTGATGCATTGAGTTTTGAACCTACTGAGTGTGAAGTGCATGCAGGACATTTATCAACAAGTAATGTAAAGTGCCTGGTTTATACCACACTTTGTGCACAAGAATACAATAGTAATCAATAGACATGTCCTGCCTTTGGATGTCCAGTAAGCTTTTGTCTAATAGGTCTGGAGCTCAGTTGAGAAGTTGGCTAGAACTGATTTGATCATATTCAGTGGCTTCAGAAGTATTTAACATAGGCTTGTAGAAGAGACAGCTTAGAGAGCTGAGGCTGACAGCCTGAGGACAACCACTCTTAGGGGCAGGTAGAAAATCTATGAAAGGGAATAGAGGTCAGAGAAGAAAAAGGAGAAAAGGGAAGACTTATCCATGACTCCTAGATTTGGCAGTTGAGAAGCCATTGGTTGTTTGCTAGGATGGTTTTAGTTTAGTTCTAGGGAGAGAAGATAGATTGAAATGGGTTGATCAGTCATCCACAGGTGAAAAAGTTTCTGAAGTTTCGCTGGGAAGAGGAAAGTACCTCACAGTAGGAAGAGAATACCAATATAGTTGCTCTCGAAAGATGGAAGACCAGATGCTTATAGAATTGATTAGGCATTGTGGGTGGTGGTAATAGTAAAATACATTCAGATATATTCCTTAAAGGAATTTTATTCAGAATGACCATCATACCACTATGAATGTATGATTTCATGAGATTTCTTTCTTTCATGAGTTCCCCAGAGACAATGAGGGAGGGGCAAAATATGTAAATACACTTGTATTTCCCAGGAATTGTTAAATTCTGCAAAATTTTACTGCCACAGAATTTGATTTAGTAATTCCACTAGTATATTAATAAATACTGCAGTCATTTGTTTTGTTCTGTTCTGGTTGCTTCATTTGCAGGCACATATAACTTTGAGTTATAAGGGTTAAAACTTTAAGAAGGTATAATAGACATGAATTTTTTTTCTTTCATTAGGAAAAATGGCTCCTAGTGTGTATAATTGTAAGTTATTAGAATTCTGGTAGTGTTTTTTAAAGGATAGAAATAGTGAAGAGTAGGAAAAGATTTTCAGATGACTATGTAATATTTTTATTAATAATTATGAAAACTTTTGATCAGCAGTTTGTTTAAAATTTTTTTCTTGCTTTCCTAGATTTTACATGCTTTTAATTCAAGGTTTGCAGATAAATGATTATGTGTGCCATCCTGTATTGGCCAGCGTTATTCTAAACTCCCCTCCTTTGTTCTGCTGTGACTTGAAAGGGATTGATGTTGTGGTTCCTTACTTTATTTCAGCTCTTGAAACCATTTTGCCTGACAGGTAAGCTGTCATTCTCTACTACTATATCAATTGTCTGGTTTGGCCTGGTCTTGTTTTGGTGCTTTCTTCTGTTTCCTAATTTAGTGCAGTTGTCTTCATAGTCCAAGGAGACTCAGGCCACATTAAATGAGTATAGAACATTCAAACCCACCTCCTGCCTAGATGCCTGCAGTTAAGTCTATGGGCTTGTTGAATTCTTGTTGGCTTGGGCTAGAGGCGTCAGAGCCGACCCAGGCCAGAGGTGCTGCCTTTGTAGACTAGGTCTTACATTTTAAATAAAGAAACTAATCAATCAAATTCTAGTTTAGTTCAGTAACAGTTTAACACAGAAGCGAGTACACACACACACACACACACACACACACACACGCACACACACGCACTAGGATTGTAAAAACCTGGCATAGTATATATTTGGCAGTAGCTAATAATGTACGTTAGTTCAAAAATACTAATAGCTTTTTATTTTTTGGCAGAGAACTCTCAAAATTCAAAAGCTATGTAAATCCAACAGAATTAAGAAGATCCTCCATTAATATCCTACTTTCTTTGTTGCCCCTCCCTCATCATTTTGGCACAGTCAAATCTGAGGTAATGTTTTATTAAAGTTATTTAATAGTCTATATTCTGTTTCGTGTTAAGTTGTATTTAAAAAGTGGAACAGGGGCTTTAAAAATACCCAAGTTATTTCAAATGAATTAATGAAGTTACTTTGTTCTGATGGTTCTTCTGTGGGACTACCAGCATGCCTTGGCCTATATTTGAAGTGATTATAGGCTAGTAACATCTGACAACGTTGTTGAGTGAATTAACGACAGACTTAACACAGTGGCTATTATTAGATACAAGCCTTGCTCATTAGACTGATTTTTGCCGGCTCTAGCTATTCCTACATGGGCATAATGTACAACAGCCAATATTAAGTATTATTTGTTTTTTTCCATAGGTGGTCCTGGAAGGAAAATTTAGTAATGATGACAGCTCTTCTTATGATAAACCAATAACTTTTCTGTCCCTGAAGTTGAGACTTGTGAATATACTAATAGGTGCCTTGCAGACGGAAACAGACCCCAACAACACACAAATGATACTAGGTTCGTGTTCACAGTTTTTTGTAAGTGAAAACCCAGGTACTGTTGACCTTAGGCATGTTGAGGACGCAGATGTCAGTGACAGGAACCCAAGCCTAGTGCAACTCTACTTATTTTTAATTAGAGGCAGACTTGATTTTTTTTGGGGGGGTGTGGTACTAGGATTGAACCTAGGGGCATTCTACCTCTGAGCTACACCCTCAGCCCTATTTTTCATTCTTTATTTTGAAACAGGATCTCACTAAGTTGTGGAGGGCCTCACTAAGTAGCTAAGGCTGGTTGCAAACCTAGATCCTCCTATCTCAGTGTCCCAAGTACTGGGATTACAAGCATGTGCCACCATGCCCGGCTAGAGTTTGATTTTTAATGTTAAACAAACAAACAAACACAAAAACTTAAAGGTATTAGATGAGGGAAGGAAAGCATTTCTGTTGTCTTAGCTAGTTGTTTAATTTGTGCTTTTTGTTTTTCTTTCTCTCTGCTGCTTTCTGTCTTCTTTTCTGTCTTCTCTCCTCCTTCCTCCCCTCTCTTCTCTGCCTTCTTTTCCCCTTAATATCTCTCCCTCCTTACTGCTGCCTCCCTACTTCCCCCTCCTCATCTTCCTCTTCCTCCCGCTCATTACTTGTTAAAAAATTGGGGTTGGGTATAATTCTGGAAGCCAAGCAGGCCCTGCCAAGAAGGAATTGTGGAGTGATGATTGTGAGTCTTTCCCTTTCCTTGTGTTTCCTGTTGTCTCCTAATCATATGGATTCTCTGTCTTAAATGTCTTGACATCATCATGGCCTCTGCCGTGTTTTAGGTCCTCATGACTTCTCCACTTGATGGCTGTACCCATGTGTCATTATGCCTCTGGCTTAATGTGAAAGCCAAGGGCCTGGTCCTAGATGTAGGTACTCAGGGGGATACTAGTGGAATGGGGGATATGGTTCTTACTCTCGAGCAAGTCTCATCACAGAGACTGGCTGCACTTGGAATAAATCCATGTTCCTTACCCTGATCTCCCCTATATTCAAACATTATTATATCCCTGTATGGTCAGAAAGATACACCTATAGTTTTTATTTTGTTCTTTTGTTTTCTTTTTATTTCTTGCGGTACTGGAGATTGAACCCAGGGGCATTCTACCTCCAAGCTACACCCCCAGCCCTATTTTATTCTTTATTTTGAAACAGGATCTCACTAAGTTGCTGAGAGCCTCACTAAGTAGTTAGGCTGGCTTCGAACCTGGTTCTTCCTGTCTCAGCCTCCCAAGTACTGGGATTATAAGCGTGTGACACCACGCCCGGCTTCTTTTGTTTTATTTCTAAAAGACAAAAACCTGGTTTTAAAAATATTCCATAATATTTTTCTTAGTTTGTATTACCCCTGAAATTGAGGTGCTTATACCTGTTCTTTTATACCAATTAAAAATATCTTACAGTGAGCATGTTTTTATGTAAAGCAAAGTATCTTTTCTGACCAATCAATGGATATAATCATAGTTTTTGGAGAACTTCAGGAATTCTGATCCAAAATCACATTCTTTGCTCTTAATCATGTGAACCATTTTAGTGTTCTTATTATTTATTTTATATAAAACACTTTTTATTTTATTTTATTTATTTATTTTTTTTGCTGTTGTAGGGGCAATGTTAAATATTGTTCAAGATTCTGCACTTTTAGAAGCCATTGGTTGCCAAATGGAAATGGTAAGAACCATATGATATGTAATTTGCCAGAGATTATCAGCTTCTGAGTTACATCCCAAAATTTCTATCCTTGTAATTTTAAAAGTATTTTATTTGTAAATCCAGCTCATTGACTCAGAAGGATCCTATTTTTATTTATATAATTTTTAAGGTTTCTTACCTTTCAATGCCTCATCAGCTATACATCAGGTCCCTGGAGATTGTGCCCCAGAGAAATCCCAGCTAAGTCCAGTTTTATTCCTGGACAGTGTCCACTTAAAGCTCTTAGTTGTTTTGCTTTGCTGTTTAACTGGCCTGTAAATCTAGGAAAAGCCTCCTATTGCATAGTTCCTGCCATCCTGAATAGATCTGGGCCTGGCTGTAAGAACCATCTGTGATCTCTTTATAGCCTCTATGGACCCAAATTTGCAGGTCCCCCAGAGCACTGATGCTTCTAAATCAAAAAAGCTTCCCAGAGACTTCCAGTACCCTTTGCTTAGGTATAAGATAGGTGGTCCTTATACCTAGAGTAGAAGCTGGGGAGTCAGGGTACTAATAGGAGGTGTATGGGGTGAACTGCATGGATGTAGGCTCGGTAATCAAGTTATTGCCAGGGAAATTGAATTCATGTCTCAGTATGTAGCTAATAATAATTTACTGACCTGGATATAATGGATTATATGGGTAAAAGTGAAGGAAATCTTCAACAGGTAGTTTATTAGCCCCTATACATACAGGAATATGTACTAGCTGTACTATTTTATTGTTTGTGTTTTATGATGTAACTTATATTTGAAAGTTGTGATTTTTTTAAAGATTGTATTCCTGTTCTAAATTATGCTTGGGAGGCACTTTAAGGACCTGAGTCATTAACTGGTGAAGTCTAGTGAAGATGAATAAGGTGCTGGGCTGATGTAGCCTCCAAATACTTGACTCATTTTCATTTGCCCAGGGTGGTGGAGAAAATAACCTGAAGAGTCACAGTCGCACTAATAGTGGTATTAGTTCAGCAAGTGGCGGAAGCACAGAGCCCACAACGCCTGACAGTGAGAGGCCTGCACAAGCACTCCTAAGGGATTATGGTAAGCTGTTTAAGAGAAATTTATCCGAAGTTTTACAGAATTACCTTAATTCTCAGATGTACAAAACACAATTAAAAGCAAAATTTTAAAACAAACAGAACTAAGAAACAAAAGTTATGTACTTAAGTATAATAGGATGTTAGTATAAAAAACTAAGGAAAAAAACATATATTTTTATTTTAACTATACAGCTTTTGGTGGTTTTATTTTGGGTTGTTTATTAAATATTATAGATTATTATAATTAGTGGTCAGGAGACATTCCTGGATTCTGTACCATAAATACTATAAGGATGTCTAAGATGTGGGCTCTGCCTCAAAACTCACAATCTAATGGCAGAGATGTCCAGTAAATCTGTTACTGCAGTGTGGTAGGAGTAGTAACAGAGCATGCTATAGATGGGAACCCAGAGGAGCATCTGTCTTCATGTTAAAACTTTGTACCCCACTATATTTCATAGATTCTTCAGTCACAAATTTTAAGCAAGAGTAAGGAAACATTTTTATTTTCTGCCCTGCCAAATAAAACATTTGCCCACAAAGCATCCTGTTCTGTAATGTCCTTTATCTTGGGCAATTATTTTATTAATTCAGTGAGTTTGTGGATACCATTATGTTTTTCTACATATATACACTAAGAGTATATTGAGTCTGTGAACACTTATCCAACTAGATCGGAATGATATTTAGTTCCTTAGACGTAAGTTTTGTTTTTTTAATCATCTAAAGAATTCATGAGCCGGGCGTGGTGGCGCACGCTTGTAATCCCAGCATTCGGGAGGCTGAGACCGGAGGATCCGGGTTCGCGGCCAGCCTCAGCTACCTAGTGAGGCACTCCGCAACTCAGTGAGACTCTGTTTCAAAATAAAGAATAAAAAATAGGGCTGGGGGTGTAGCTCGGAGGTAGAATGCCCCTGAGTTCAATCCCCAGTACCGCAAAAAAAAAAAAAAAAAAAAAAAAAAAAAAAAGAATTCATGAGCCACAGTCATGAGTTCATCAGGCATGTTTCTGTGGTTTAACTTTGCAGTAAGTATCCTTGAGCATGTCAGATACATAAAGTCCTTGTGTGGATATTCAGTACATTTAAATACTGCATTTATAAAGAAGTCATTTAAATTGCTATCTTATTTATTGTGTATGTAGATTTAGGTGTATTCTGGGTTGAAAATGTGTTTGTTGCGCTTTCTAAAGTAAAAATATCTTTGCATTACTGCATGTGTTCTAATATAAATGTTTGAAGTGATTAATGTTTGTTTCAGCATTTTGAACTGGTGTTAGTGAGTTCTGCTTGTAATGTCATGAAATATTTTTTACTAAGAATCCAGATTTGTGTTAGTGTCGCATGAATGTCTCTCTTTAATAATCATTCCTTTTTCTGTTGTCACTGCCCTCTTTCTGATAGGATCGACAGGTATAATGCCCCTAAAGTTTCCTTTATAAATTCAGTTTAATTTTCCTAATTTAATTTCTCCTAAGTTACTATTAGCTAAATAATAATTACTTTTAGGTATAAAATTGGAGACCAAGTAAAAACACAGTGTCTTGGTGATTTTATTTTTTCAGAAGTATTAAAATAGTCTTGGAAAGTTAAATATTAAAATGGGCTTGAAAATACATTGCATGTGATTTTTTATTATTTAAATCTTGCAAGTGATTTCTACAGATGCTTTAGGGTAATTTCTAGCATCTGAGGAGGGTATAAAAGTTGAATTCTTCCTCTGTACAATTCAAAGAAAATATCTGATAGCCTTTTCATTATTCCCTTTGAAAATGTAACTCTCTAAGCTGTTAATTTAGAAATCTTTAAGAGCCGGGTGTGGTGGCACATGCTTGTAATCCCAGTACATGGGAGGCTGAGACAGGAGGACCCGGGTTCAGGGCCAGCCTCAGCTACTTAGTGAGGCTGTTTCAAAATAAAGAATAAAAAATAGGGTTGGGGGTGTAGCTCAGAGGTAGATTGCCCCTGGGTTCAATCCCCAGTACCCCCCCCCCCAAAAAAAGACATCATTATAAGAATGATACTGAAATTGCCAAGTCCCATGGTTGTCTGTGTGAAAGTATGCGGGCTGGGAGCTAGCAGCTGCCCTGGCCCAGGGTGGGTGCCCTGGGCACTATCAAGCAGGCCTGGTGCTCAGGCTAGTGGGGCGGGGAGCGTAGCACTATGTGGGTGCCCGTCGTGCTCACTGTGGCTGCTGTGGTCTGTGCCTGGTGGAATGCTGTGCTTCTTGTTACTAATGCTTAGTTGTTTTCCCTCCCTGTGGGATGTGGCATTGGGGTTATATCCTAGCTCTTAATACAGATTCAGCTGCCGGGCTCCTGATTCGCAGCATTCATCTCGTCACCCAAAGACTCAACTCCCAGTGGCGGCAAGATATGAGCATATCACTGGCAGCTCTTGAGCTCCTCTCTGGCCTGGCAAAGGTGAGGAAGACAGTGCTTTTATTTTAACCCAGCAACCTTGGGGCATGTCTTGTTTTCTATATGTCTTGACCCTTTGGTGCAGATTTTGTTGCAATTTTGGCCACACTCAAACGTAATTTATATCCAAAGCATACAATATTGAGCCTCTGAGTAAAATTTTACAAAATGAACTGTACTTTTTAAAATAGCTTTAGCCGGGCGTGGTGGTGCATGCTTGTAATCTCAGTACTTGCGAGGCTGAAACTGGAGGATCCGGGTTCGTGGCCAGCCTCAGCTACTTAGTGAGGCTCTCTGCAACTTAGTGAGACCCTGTTTCAAAATAAAGAGTAAAAAATAAGGGTGGGAGTGTAGCTCAGAGGTAGAATGCCTCAGAACGTTACTCTGAGGTTGGGTTAGGGTGCATAAAAACACTCTCATGTTCCATTGCCAGCTTTTCCTACAGGTTCTGGCAATGATGAGTAGATGTACTCAAGGGATTTGGGTTTTAGGACAAGAAAAACCATGCTAAAATGAAATATTGTTTTAGGATTTGTACAATGCCACTGTTTTTTTCTTTTTAATTAATTTATTTATTTCAGCATGGGTTTTTAATACATTTCTTGAGTACAACAGGGTTACATAGACATTTATGACATATCAATCACTGTCAGATCACAAATAGCACCACTTCTTCGTTTTACACGTATAGCCCACATTCTTAACATAGCCTGGTAAAGCAAACTTTCTCGAGTCATAAAACCATACTCCTTTAGGGTCATATCTTTACTTTCCAAGAAGTAGTAGGGTCTTTCATCTACGCATCCTAGGGGCAATCTCCAGACTTCGAGATGCCAATGTAGCCATAGCAGAAGAGTCAGTATAATTGCTCATATATGCAGATAGCAACTGCCAGGGGGGAAAGGGCCCAGCTGAGCTCCCACAACTCCCCCGTTTTTATTTTAAAATGCACCAAGGACTGTGCCTGTCTTAGGTTGTTTCCTACCAGGCTCTTAATCTTACCCGTCATGGGGTCTCGATGAGTCATTCAACGAGCCCTGTCTTAGGTTGATTTGCCCTGAGAAAATC
This sequence comes from Graphiurus murinus, assembly GCA_004027655.1. Lineage (NCBI taxonomy): Eukaryota > Metazoa > Chordata > Mammalia > Rodentia > Gliridae > Graphiurus > Graphiurus murinus. Next base: position 45,453 of record PVLC010005782.1, read on the forward strand.
GAACCCGTCATTGACTACCAGGCCCTGTGCGAGGCAGTGCTTGCATTTTTATTCCATGTAAATCTGCTCATATACTCACATAGGCATTGATCACAAGGCGTACAACAAGTGGTAGATTGCATAAACCTAGAATGACTATTGCTGTTGCTATGATAACTCCTCCTAGCAAAGAGGTAAAAGGGGGCCAGGTAGTGACCACGGCTTGAAGCCGATCTACAAATGTCTTAGCTGTTTCTGCCAGGTTAATAGAAGTGGGCTCCGCATTACATAGATCCAAAATCTAGAGTATGATAGTATATCTGAAATACTCTCTTCCCATATATAAACAATATTTAAAAAGCAGTGTCTTTTGTGGCATATCACATTCGCAAACAGCTCAGCCTCAGTGCAGATGCTTTGAAATTGGTACAGTGGTTCCTGGCTAACTGTTTTTGTTCCCCAAATGAACACATTCAGGTGAAGGTGATGGTAGACTCAGGAGACCAGAAGCGAGCCATCAGTTCTGTGTGCAGCTACATTGTGTACCAGTGCAGTCGGCCAGCTCCTCTCCACTCCCGGGATCTGCACTCCATGATAGTAGCGGCTTTTCAGTGTCTCTGTGTCTGGCTAACAGAGCACCCTGACATGCTTGATGAAAAGGTGAGTTCATTCAGTCTTAAAACAAAAGTAGAAACAAAAATGTGTGTGGGGAAAATATTTTTTAAATTATTATTATTTGTGTGTGTGTGTGGTATGGGGATTGAACCCAGGGGCATTCTACCTCTGGGCTATACCCCCAGACCTATTTTATTTTTGTTTTGAAACAGAGTCTTGCTACATTGATGAGAGTCTCACTACTTGTTGAGACTGACCTTAAATCTTCGATCCTCTTGTCTCAGCCTCCCAAGTACTAGGATTATAGGCATTTGCCACCACTCTCAGCTGGGAAAATACCTTTTAAAAGAGAATACCTAAGTTTAAATATAATAACACATACTTTGAATATCCTTGTTAGATTTCAATAGAATAATTTTTCTTTTGGGCATAGCTTTTTGTTGTTTTTCTGGCACTGGATATCAAACCCAGGGCCTTTTGCATGCTAGGCAAGCCCTCTACCACTGAGCTACATCCCCAGCCCTTGGGCACAGCTTTTAAAGTGTCATCATGCTTTTATTTGATTGTCAGTTAACCCACAGAGAAATTCTTTTGAAAAGGGGACCTTAAGCCGGGTGTGGTAGCACATGCTTGTAATCCCAGCATTTGGGAGGCTGAGACCGAAGGATCTGGGTTTGAGGCCAGCCTCAGCTACCTAGTAAGACATTCCGCAGCTTAGTGAGACCCTGTTTCAAAATAAAGAATAAAAAATAGGGCTGGGGGTGTAGCTCAGAGGTAGAATGCCCCTGAGTTCAATCCCCAGTACCACAAAAAGAAAAGGGGGCCTTGCCTGCTTTCTCTGAACTGTCAAGAGTGTTCTTATTGCTGGCAGTCTGGAGGTAGCTGGTGAGCATTTTGGTTACCCATTACCAAACCAAGGAGAACAGTTGATTGATAGCCTGCAATGCTATAGCACACCTTGTCTGTGCAGGTTGCTTTTATCTAAACATTTTATTTCCCATACATTTATCCATAGTTGCGTGGGTACAGATACCTAATGTGCTTTCCCTGCTGTTATTTCTTATAGTGAAGTAGGCATTATAAAGAATTTACAGCCGGGCGTGGTGGCGCACGCTTGTAATCCCAGCATTCGGGAGGCTGAGACCGGAGGATCCGGGTTCGCGGCCAGCCTCAGCTACCTAGTGAGGCACTCCGCAACTTAGTGAGACCCGGTTTCAAAATAAAGAATAAAAAAATAGGGCTGGGGGTATAGCTCGGAGGTAGAATGCCCCTGAGTTCAGTCCCCAGTACGGCAAAAAAAAAAAAAAAAAAAAAGAATTTACAGTGAAAGTAAAAGAAGACTCTGACCAGAGTCAGTGAATATTTATAGAGATCTTTATGTTAATTTAAAAATAATATTGTAAGCCTGGCATGGTGGGTCACGCTTGTAATCCTACTACTTGGGAGGCTGAGACAGGAAGATTGCAGCTTTGCCGCCAGCCTCAGCAACTTAATGAGGCCCTCTGCAACTTAGTGAGACCCTGTTTCAAAATAAAGAACAAAAAATAGGGCTGGAGATGTAGCTCAGAGGTAGAATGGCCCTGGGTTCAATTCCCAGAACCGCAAAAAAATAAAATAATGTTGATAAAATCTTAGTCTTTTTCATTAAGGCTTCTAAAGTCACGAAACCATAAATTATTTTAAAATGTTGATTATTAATAAGCTTCCTTTTGATATATTAGATAATCTAACATGTCTTAAACTATCCCAGGTTTAGCAGAATTACTCTTTCATTTGGCCTTTCATGATTTATGGTAATTTCTTAAGACTTATAGTCAATAAAATTTAATTTATCTTTACTAAGTATCTACTTTCAGAATGTGCAAATTTAGTTCTTTAAAAAGAAATTTGAAGCCGGGCGTGGTGGTGCACGCTTGTAATCCCAGCATTCGGGAGGCTGAGACCGGAGGATACGCATTCGCGCCCAGCCTCAGCTACCTAGTGAGGCACTCCACAACTTAGTGAGACTCAGTTTCAAAATAAAGAATAAAAAATAGGGCTGGGGGTATAGCTCGGAGGTTGAATGCCCCTGAGTTCAATCCCCAGTACTGCAAAAAAAAAAAAAAAAGAAATTTGGAAGGGAGGTGTAATGTTTATTAAACCTAATAAGGAAAATTAGAAACTGGAGCCCCACCACCAAAACACAACCACTGTTAGCATTTTGATGGATTCCTTGTTTTAAGACAGGTATATTACATACAAAAGTTGGTCTGCCTTTCCTGCTTCTAGGACTGCCTTAAGGAAGTACTGGAGATTGTTGAATTGGGAATCTCAGGAAGTAAGTCCAAGAACAGTGAACAAGAAGTCAAGTACAAAGGCGATAAGGAGCCAAACCCTGCATCTATGAGGGTAAAGGATGCTGCTGAAGCCACCCTAACATGGTATGAAAGTGCCTGCCAGGGATCGTGCCTAGGGAATTCGATGGGGTTGGCTATGATCTGTACTGTTTCATTTCTTCATCGATTGTTCAACATTAAGTGACTCAGCCCCATTAGGATATGTTGTCTCCAGAAATAAAATGAAAAGGAGATACTCTTTTTTTTTTTAACCTATTTTTTAGACCAAAAGAAATCAGGCACTTGGGGCTGAAAGTTTGGATCCTTATTTTTCTGTACTGGTACATATTAATTCAAGCCAGATCATGTTAAAGCTGGGAAGAACCTTAGAGAGACTTCTTCCACCCCTTCAGTTTGATGGCTGAATCCAGAGACAAGATGTGTCTTTGTCATACCAGCAGGTCTCCTGCTTTCCTGCCCAGTAGTCATGGTCTCTGCCATGAACATATATATTACATAAGTTTATTCAGCTAAGATTTATGAACTCCCTCTTAAGAATTGGTAATAGGATTGTAAAAATAAATAAGATTCAGTTAGCATCACCCCCACCACCATCACCATCATGTCCAGTAGGAAAATAAGATAGAAACATAAATGGCTATCATATGAGGTGGATGATAAGGACTTCAAGAGAAGAGGTACAGACAAAATACTTTGGAGTTAGAAGGAGCAAATGAGTACTTCCTGACACGGGAAAATCAGAGTGACATCAAATAACATTGCAACTGGTGGTGAGAAGATGGGTAAAGTTTGAGCTGAAAGCCAGAGTCCAGGGTGGATGAGAAGGCACCAAGACCGCTGTGTCAAGCATGGTGGTAGTAAAGGGATAGAGATAGGGAGACTGGTTCACTGAAAGAGTAGCAAAGAGAGTTAAGAGAGAAATTGTGTTTCGAGAAGAGTGGGAAGAGGTCAGAAAGGCAGTTGAGATACATTCACCGACTAAAGGGAACAGTTAAGTGAAGAAGATTATGTGGAATCACAGGAATGATGAAAAGAAAGAGCTCATGAAAGAATAAGTATAAGCCAGGTGTGGTGGCACACACCTGTAATTCCCAGTACTTTGGAGGCCAAAACAGGAGGATCACAGGTTTGAGGCTAGCCTCAGCCATTTAGCAAGACCTGTTTCAAAAATAAAAAGGGCTGGGGTTGTAGCTCAGAGGTAGAATGCAACTAAGTTCAATCCCCAGTACCAAAAATTAAAAAAAAAAACTAGAAGTGAGAATGAAGACCCTGAAAAAATGTAAAAGCAGGAAGGAGGGAGGTCAAGTCAGTTTGGGCTGACTTGTTTTGGCTTTAGTAATGAGGCAGGCAAGATCACTTGAAGATTTGTATGTAAATCAGCCCTTCCCAAGATCCCAGCATCTTTTTTTTTTTTTTTTCCTGGTACTGGGGTTGAACTCAGGGACATTCTATCTCCCAGCTTATACCCCCAGCCCTGTTTTTTAGTCTTTATTTTGAAACAGGGTCTCACTAAGTTGCAGAATGCCTCACTAGGTAGCTGAGGCTGGCCATGAACCCAGATCCTCCGGTCTCAGCCTCCCAAATGCTGGGATTACAAGCGTGCGCCACCATGCCCGGCTGATCCGAGCGTCTTTTGTGAGTTCTGTTGCTTACTTGGGGTATGCACAGAAAAGTTGCATTTATTTCTGTTCTCTGTGGGCTTAGGTCATTCAATAAATTTTTGGCAGGATGCTTTGTTTTAGCTTTCCTGCTCATTGTACTGGACCTTCAGTGACTCTGTGGAGGTTTGGCTAATAGCTAGAAAATAAAAAATTAAGCCAGGCACAATGGCGCATGCTTGTAATCCCAGTACTTGGGAGGCTGAGACTGGATTATTGCAGGTTTGAAGCTAGCCTTAGCAACTTAGTGAAGCTCTCAGCAACTTAGTGAGACCCCGTTTCCAAATAAAATAAAAAAATAGGTCTGGGGGTATAGCCTGGAGGTAGAAGGCCCCTGGGTTCCATCCCCAGTGCCACAAAAAAGAAAAAAAAAGAAAAGAAAAGAAAAAATTGTAGCCAGACATGGTAGGGCATTCTTGTAATCCCAGTACTTGGGAGGCTGAGACCGGAGGGTCCGGGTTCATGGCCAGCCTCAGCTACTTAGTGAGGCCCTGTTTCAAAATAAAGAATAAAAAATAGGGCTGGGGGTGTAGCTCAGAGGTAGAATGCCCCCGAGTTCAATCCCCAGTACTGCAAAAAAAAAAAAAAAAATTGTGAGTGCAGCTATTGACTTATATACTCATATACTTATATACTTATGCAGATGATGAGTACTAGTTCAGAAAGAAGGGTAGCCTTAAAGTATCGTAGAACTAGGACTCGATGTGTGCCTTGTGGAAGAAAAAGGATATGGAAAGAAGTAGGAAATTCTTCATGATACAAAAATAGGTTTGCAGCCGGGCGTGGTGGCGCACGCTTGTAATCCCAGCATTCGGGAGGCTGAGACCGGAGGATCCGGGTTCGTGGCCAGCCTCAGCTACCTATTGAGGCACTCCGCAACTTAGTGAGACTCTTTCTCTTCTGCTGTCTTGTCTTTGCTGCCAGCTTCACAAGTGGAATCTCCTGTTTCCAGTCATGAAGAGTGCTCTGAAGAGTTCTGCCATCATGGAAATTGTCCCCAAGCAAGTTTCTCTGTTCTCTCATGGTTGCTGCTTTATGTCAGAGTCACCACTGTTTTCTGGTTATGCACACACAGAACTTTGGCTTTTTCTCTGATTTATCTCTCTGTCATTCTCCATATGAGGCCAGCAACAGAGTCCAATAAACTTTATTTTTGTAAAGTATTCCCTCCATCCCCTCTAACCTCAGGTTAGAATCCTAGTCTAGGCCTTCCTCACTTCTTGTTCATCTTGCATTCCATGGCTAAGCTCCTCCTCTTTCAGCACTATTTTCATCCTGCTGCTTGAGTGATTGAAAACCCTGAGTAGATCTCACTTCCTGTTGTCTGAATTTCACGGGGACTCTCTGATTCTTCCCACCACTGCTTCCCAGCACCCCTGCCATAGTTAGGCCACTTGTGGCTGTGAACTGGGCGTGCTCATATGCTCCTCTCCTGCGTTTCAGGGCCTTGGTCTTCTTCCCTTGGCTACATCCTCACAGTTCAGTGCTCACATCAACTCTAGCTACTTCACAGGAACCTTTTGGTTATTCTGTTTCTGAAGAATGACTCTTTTCTGCACCTCTGTGCTCATTCTGTTTGGCCCCAGCATACAACATAGAATTCCATCCTGTCAAATATAACGTGGTTAGCTTGGCGTGGTGGTACATGCTTGTAATCCCAGTACACGGGAGGCTGAAACTGGAGGATCCGGGTTCGAGGCCAGCCACAGGCTACTTAGTGAGGCTCTCCACAAGTTAGTGAGACCCTGTTTCATAATAAGGAATAAAAAATAGGGCTGGGGGTGTAGCTTGGAGGTAGAATACCCCTGGGTTCAATCCCCAGTACCACAAAAAAAAAAAAAAATATATATATATATATATATATATATACACACACACACACACACACACACATACATATACATACATACATATATATATATATATATATATATATATATATATATATATATATATATCGTGGTTATATTTGATACTGTAAGTGTTGCCTCCCTATTCTGGGTAGAGACCACATTTCTGTCTTCAATAACCCTCTGGATGCTGAGCACACAGTAGACAGTAACGGAGTACAGATTAATTTGTTTTTTTCCCCAGAATACTTATCCAGAATTAGGACTATTGAAAGTCATTTCAGTGGCTCCTCTTCTTAAATTACCTTTAAGACATATTTTACAAGCTATTTAGCCTCTAATTTTGAGATAATCAAACCCTCAAGATTACCTACTTCATTTTAATTATTAAAACATTTTTTAAGCCAAGTGGCGTACACTTGTAATTCCAGTACTTGGGAGGCTGTCAGAAATCTAGCAAGATTCCGTTTCAAAATAAAAATAAAATAGAGCTGGGAGTGTAGCTTGGAGGTAGAATGCCTCTTGGGTTGAATCCCAAGAGCCACAAAACAAAACAAAAAAACTTTTTTACATTGAGCTAAAAATCTCACCCACTATAGCTCTGGATGCTACCCATTGATTCAAATTCAGACTTCTGATAGTAAAATCCTTTTTTTCTGGGCAGTAGCAGTATCCAAAGACAATGCTTTATGGTCTTTCTGATTCATTTCAGCTAGTACTTTATGATATTTCTTCATATAACAAGGATTCAAGCTCTTTATCATCCTAGTCATTCTCAACTAGTATAACTTTAACTGTACCTCTTATAGGTAGATTACGGAGTACAGGACTCTAGATGTGGTCTGATGATCTCTAAGCTCTTTGGGTAGTATATTTTCACTAAATGTTCTCAAAGAGTGCATCGGGGTTTGAGAACTTGGTGCTTTGCACTGTCAACTAAAATCTTTTTAGTCTTTCACATGTTCACCTTTAGTCTGCCATTCTCATTCTCTACTTATTTGTTTGAGGATGTTTAAATATAGTGAAATTCCTTCATGCAAGATTTACCTCATTATTTTAGTTTTCTAAATCCCAGCTATTACTCTGATATATTATCTGTGCTGCTCAACTTTTGGTCAACTGCAGATTTAACAAACCTGTCCTGTGTGTTCTAATCATTGATAAAAATATTGAACAGTGATAAACTCACATTTAAAATTTTATCTATAAGTTTATCATGACATTTTTTTCAAATGCTTGTGAGTTCAGCCATTACCTGCTTTTCCAGTCTAGTCACTTATCAAGAAGAGAAAATGTGGTTAGGCAAGCATGATTTCATCGTAGTGACCTGTCCCCTTTCCAGCAGCCTATTTGATAATACCTAAGATTCTTACATGGAGCATGACAAGTTCACTTGGCCCATATTCTTTGTGACATCCATCTCTGTCCAGTTTTAGAAAACCAGAGCCATGTTTTCTCATTACTGATCTCCTGGTATTTCTCCTGTTTTTTGTTTTTTAAATAAATCATTAGAAACCTTAACTGATCAAGTTCTCTGTGCTTAGACAGTTCTAAGTGGAGAGAAGATAGAATGATAATGTCTGTTGAGCAGTGTTGTTTTCCGTTATCAGATCATTGGGTTGATTCAAGCCTTAGAATGAGGGAGAGAAGGAAAGGCCACTTAAGCTAGAATTTGAGTGATAAGAGGGGTGTTATAGAGTATTAGTTTTCCAAATGAAAAGCATATGAAAGGTCAGGTGATACTGGAATCACAAGGTAAAATATTTATATTTTAATTGCAAGATACTTTCCCCCAAGCCTTAGTTTCTTATTATAAATGGGAATAATAATGGTACCTATCTCGTAGGTTTGTTATGAAACTACATGAAATAATGTGTATGCAGTGCCTAAGACAGTAGTACCTGGCGCAAAGTAGGAGCTTTGTAAGCCATTGCTATTATTTACTGAATGCATGCAGAAATCTTTATATGTAAACATTGCCAATTGTTAGGGCTTTATCAGTTGAATTCTAGTTCATAAATAATTTTTCTTTGTAGATTTTCATTTATTAGTTGTAATAGTTCTGTGAGATGTAACTGTTAGTGCCTCAAGTTCCTTATTCATAAAAGTGAGATATATCTACTGGCCACACCATGAGAAGGCAGCAAGGACCTGGTTTCTGACCTCTTAATAGTCACCTAGGTCTTCTGAGCCTACATTTTCTCATCTGAAAAGCGAGGGGGTTTGGCCGATGTTCGGGCCCTTTTCTAGGTCTAACATGCTTTAGCTAGGAAGCATAATCCTGAAACCTAGAGCACACCACAGATTTTTAAATATATCTTTAGGAGTTTCATGATTTGGAAGTGTAGTTAGTCATATTCCTTGGGTAGTAAATTCTGAGAGAAATTAGGTTGCAAGAAGTTTATTGAAGAGTGTTGTCAATATCAATCTCAGGGGGAATGGAGGAAGCAGGGCGGGGCAAAGGGAAGACTAAACTGCGATACAGTTGCAGCAGAGTGCTCTGGAGCTGCCTCAGCATTCTCTGGCTGGGACTTCATAACCCTGCACCATCCGCTCATTGGATGTGGTCTGTCCCAGAAAGAAGCTGTGCTCATGAGAGAGGCAGCTCTTGCTGGCTGAGAGCAAGTCCTGGAGAGGGACTCAGCTGAAAGCTGTGGTCCCCTGTCTCCCTGCATCTGGGGAAAAGGGCTTTAGAGGGCCGGGTCTGGACAGTACACCATGATGTGCACCACAGGAAGTGACTCTGACCTGTCAAGAGGAAGAATGGTCAGTTAGAATTGAAAGGAGTACAGCTGGGCATGGTGGTGCATGCTTGTAATCCCAGCATTTGGGAGGCTGAGACTGGAGGATCCAGGTTCGCAGCCAGCCTCAGCTGCTTAGTG
>PVLC010005782.1:54872-73912 GCA_004027655.1 Graphiurus murinus
AAAAAAAAAAAAAAAAAAAAAAAAAAGAATTGAGAGGAGTAGAAGGACACATGGATGATGCATGAGGTAACTAAGAGTTTGATTTGGGAATTAAGTGTTCTCTGTTCTATTCTCAATAGTATTATGCAGCTGCTTGGCGCATTTCCTTCACCCAGTGGTCCTGCCTCTCCTTGTAGTCTGGTAAATGAGACCACTCTGATCAAGTATTCCAGGCTGCCAACCATAAACAAGCATAGTTTCCGGTACTTTGTCTTGGATAACAGTGTCATCCTGGCAATGCTGGAGCAACCTCTTGGAAATGAGCAGAGTAAGTTGTAGCACTTCGAGCTGTTTCTGCTGCTAAATCATTGTGTTCATCAGTACTGTCAGGGAAGGAAAAATTGTAAATTCTAAGCAATTGTGCCTTTGTCAGAAGAACTTTGAGCAGTGGGACCGGGACACCGGAGAAACAGAGGTTCCAAAAATAGGATGTACATACTAAGTAGGATTGTTTAAAGTTTCTTTATGTGTATCTGAAATATCTGAAAAATGAGTCTGTTATTTTATAAGTTTATCTTACTGGGATATTTTGTTTATGGTGTATAAAAATCATTGTCACTCTTTCTTCCCTGTGGACTTTGGATCCTGCCCCTCACCCCTCATTGTTCTATTTCAGTAACAGCCACCCACGCAGGCTAGAAATTTGAAGAGTTAGCTTTGCTTGCTCCTTCTGTTATGCTGTTATGTAATTACTTTCTAAGTTTCTAACACCCCAGTAACTCTTGACTCTTTCCTTTCCTCTGTATTCCTTGCAATACATCCAAATGCAGGCCTTATTATTTCTTATCTAGATATTGCAGTTGCTTCCTACCTGGTCTGATTCCCCCCTTGACAATTCCAAAGTGTATTTACCCTTATATTTGCCCTACTTGCTGCCCCCATAGCATTCATCCTCAAATACAGACCTAACCTACTAGAAACCCTTAAGTGATTTTCCATTGAGAAAACATGCACTGTTGTCTTCCCTTCCCTTCCCTCTGTTAGAAACCCTCTTGAAGTATGTGACTACAACTGCCACCCAAACCATTCCAAGTATGTTTTTTCCTGATGGTAATTGGCATGGGCCACTGATTTTTCAGAGATACTTTTGCTGGAAGGTGAAGAAAAGTGAAGATTACAGAATCTATGGACATAAAAGGACCCAAGGGCCTGGCACAGTGGCACATGCCTTTAATCCTAGCTATTTAGAAGGCCAAGGAGGAGGGTTGCAAGTCTGAGGCCTGCCTAGGCAACTTAATGAGACCCTGTCTTTAAATTTAAAAAAAAAAAAAAAAATTTTTAAGGCCAGGGATGTAGCTCAGTGGTAGAGTATTTGCCTAGCATATTCAATCCCCAATATTGCAAAAAATAATAAAATAACCCAGGAAATCACCTGTCATACACTTCCCTCATTACAGGTGAAGAAGAAACTCAAAAAGGATATGTAACTTGTCCAGGGCAACTTAAGAAGTATATGATATGGTTAGGACTTGAGCCCAGATTTTCTGAACACAATTGTTTTAGTTGTTGTCCTACCATGATAAGATTTGCTTGGTGATTAAAGACACCTTTTTGCCTTTGCAGAAGTAAACATAGAGTCTCATGCAAATATTGTTGAATATGAGTAGGATCTCATAAATTTTACATAAAATGATTTTTTATGAGATATTGCCCATAGTTTGGGATAAAAAGAATACCATCAGATTTCCATTATATTGTGGTAAGATTTAGTGACTTTAATATGAAAGAGAATAGGGCCATTTATCATTGCCCACCTCTAGAAGTGCGGTTCCCAGGTCTGTTCTGTAGGCACCTCTTCCTTCTCTACCCAGACAGACCTAGGGCTTCTATAGCCTGTGCCCATCATTCATGATTCCTCTAGCCTCTGACTCCCAAGCCATCTGCTGATGAGCCTGCAAATTCCCAGTGTCTTCTTCAGGTGTCTTTGTCCTTTTCCAGGGTTTTTTTTTTTTTTTTTTAGGACTCCCTACTCTCATTCCAAGTAATTCTATTGCATAAGTAGTCTAGCAAAAATAAAAACAATTGAGCCAGGCATTATGGTGTGCTTCTCTAACTTTGGCTACTCTGGAGGCTGAGGCAGGAAGATCACAAGTTTGAGGTCAGCCTGGATAACTTAGACCCTATCTTAAACTAAAAATAAAATAGATTGGGGATATAGCTCATTGGCAGAGTACTTGCCTAGCATACTTGAGGCCCTGGGCTCAATCTTCAGTACCACAAGTTAAAAAATAAAAAAATAAACATATATGTATATGTGTGTAGGTATATATATGTATGTATGTACATATATATACATATGTATACATGTATATGTAGGAAGAATTGGAATTAATCTAGATTTATAGGGATATTATAATTGTTTACTGAGATAGTGAATAAAAGAAAAAATGAAAGAAGTTTGAACAAGTTTGATTCCCACACCTGAGACAAGAGAAGGGAATAAAAAGAATCTGGGTCACTAAGGAGGTCCATTCAGAAGTCTTGCACACAACACTCCCCATTCCTGAACTTTTGTTGGGAGGAACTAGTGCCTGCTTAGGGTGAGCAACGGTACACAAAGTCACGGGCAAATGTAACACCAGCACTGCCGGCACCCTGCTTGTCTTCCTGCGTTTAAGTTGTTCCCAACGTTGGAAGGTTCAGAGTATTTTTTAGGACAGCATTTGCCAAAACTGTGTATCTGTGGTGGCATATGAGATGGTGTTAGTTAAAGCATTGGTGAAAATTATTTTATGATTTTTAAACCTGTGAGGGTTTTTGTTTGTTTGTTTTTTGTGATTCTGGGAATTGAACTGTGAGCTACACCCCCAGCCCTTTTTTTTTTATTCTTTATTTTGAAACAGGGCCTTACTAAGTTGTAGAAGGCATCTCTAAGTAGCTGAGGCTGGCCGCAAACCTGTGATCCTCATGTCTCAGCCTCCCAAGTACTGGAATTACAAACATGCGCCACCACACCTAACTAAACCTGTGTTTTAAAAATACATAATTAGGCAATTAGCCATTAGCCAGGTACCCAGTACTGCAAAACAAAATAAAACATAATTAACACACACCAAAAAGTAATGATTTTCCATTTAAAGTAGAGGTCTACAGTTTCCTTTTTAAATAAAATTAAAAACTAAGAGTGATTGGTAGGGGGCTGGGTATGGTGGCGCACACCTGTAATCTCAGCACTTGGGAGGCTGAGACAGGAGGATCACAGGTTTGAGATCAGCCTCAACAACTTAGGACCTCAGTGACCTAGTGAGACCCTGTTCCAAATAAAATAAAAAATATAATAGGGCTGAGGGCGTACCTCAGAGGTAGAACCCCCTGGGTATAATCCCTAGTACCACTAAAAAAAAAAAAAAGGTACAAAATAAGATAGTACTCGTGGTACTTGGAGATGTCAGAAACCACAAAAGGGGTACTTAGAATCAAAGTTTAGGAAACACTGTGCTAGGATTTTTACTATGAGAAACTCTGCAATTGATAGATAATAGGTGTTTTTAAAATGGTTGTTGTCTGAAATAAAAACTTTTACACAAACATTTTATTCTAGATGATTTTTTCCCCTCTGTCACTGTGCTGGTCCGAGGAATGTCTGGAAGACTTGCTTGGGCACAACAGCTTTGCCTTTTACCCAGAGGAGCAAAAGCAAATCAGAAGGTATTCATCAGAAGTTAAAGGGAAGTGAGTGACGAGGAGAGGGGGGGGGGCGGGAATGAATGTGTGTGTTGATTTAAAAATTAAATAACAGCCAGGTACAGTGGTGCATACCTGTAATCCTAGTACTTGGGCAGCCAAGACAGAAGGATCACAGGTTTGAGGTCAACCTGGGCAACTTAGACCATTTTAAAATAAAATAGAATTGGGGGTATAGTTCAGAGATAGAATGCCCTGGGTTCAAGCTCCAGCAAAACACACACACACACACACACACACACACACACACACACACACACACACACGAATAAAAGGTCAAAGAACATTCCATCAAAAAATCATAGATAAAAATGAATATTCCAGTTCCCTGGTTAGGTCCTCAGTAAGTTTACATCACAGTCATCTTAAGAACCTAGAATCCAAGTCTACTGACTTACTCTTGAAAGGCATCTTCAAGGCAGGTGTATTTTCCAAAGCTTTCCAGGTGATTATGACAGCCACTTAGGAATAAGGAGGACTGTTCTGAACAGGGTTTTCCATGCAACTCAAAATATAATAAAAGTCAAATACACAACATAGTTGGAAAAAATTTGGCCACGTCTTTGATGTGTCTAGCAACAGGACTTAGTTTCAAATTGTTTTACATGATATATTCCTGGGTAACTGGTAATATGCTGTATAATTCTTAATATGCCATATTACTTAATGTAATCTTTTATGGTACTTATAATCCTGTGAAGGGAATCGGTTGCTCATGGGAGAAAGTTGGAAAATTCAGATAATAAAGAAGAAAATTTAAATCACCTGTATGCACTCTCCAGAGGAAGATGGCTATAGTTAATATTTTAGTGGATTTCCTTCCAGTCATTTTTTCTTTCTATACATAGTAGTACTTAAATGGAATTCAAGTCATTTGGTATACTGAGTTTTTCACTTATTACATTGTAAGCTCACATTTTTGTTACTGAAAATTGTTTTAAAATATGAGGAAATCTCGCCGGGCGTGGTGGCGCACGCTTGTAATCCCAGCATTCGGGAGGCTGAGACCATAGGATCCGGGTTCGCGGTCAGCCTCAGCTACCTAGTGAGGCACTCCGCAACTTAGTGAGACTCGGTTTCAAAATAAAGAATAAAAAATTGGGCTGGGGGTGTAGCTCGGAGGTAGAAAGCCCCTGAGTTCAATCCCTAGTACCGCAAAAAAAAAAAAAAAATGAGGAAATCTCACTAACATTTAAGAGAAACACTCACAAAACTGGAACATAGGCCTAAAATCATGTGACACCCTAGACATCTCTGTTAGATGAGCTACCTGCGTTACCCTGTGAGGAGCCCACCCCTGTTTTCTCTTGGTGGTACGATGTAGATTGCACTCTTCCAGCCACTCTGTAAGCCTCTAAATAAGCGTTGAAGACTGAAGAGGTAGGGGAACAGGAAAGGAACTAAAATTTATTGATGGTTCAATGCATATGCTATACGTATTAAAACAGGGCTTCAAAGCCATGAAGTCCTAGATTTGGTACCTATACTCTCTTAGTAAAGCCATCTGAGGTTCTAATTGAACTTGCTTTTAGAAGTACCCAGGGGACCTGAACTTGGACTTTATTATATGGAATGATTTGAAATCTTCTGGGGAGGAAGGAAGTTTTGAGTCTTACAGTCTGAAATACCTCACCCATTGGCTTACCACTGAACGCGGGAGATTCAGGCCTGGGCCAATAGAGGGCCACAGCCCATTCATCAGTCACAAAATCTGCAATAAACTGATGAATATTCTTAGAAAAATAGAATAAAATTGAGTATACAAGTATGCAGGCTGCCTGTCTTTACTGTTCTATCAAATGCAGATTCTTACTTAGTTTTCGTGACATTTAATCCTAGGGAAACAGGCATCAAAGTAGACCAGGGAAATATGTGTCATTATAGATGGATATTAGACCATATATAATAAACATTATTTATATTATTTTAACAGCTTTTTGTGCCTGAACCTCGCCCAGTTCCTAAAAATGATGTTGGATTTAAATATACTGTGAAGCATCGGCCATTTCCTGAAGAAGTGGACAAAATTCCTTTTGTGAAAGCAGATCTAAGCATTCCAGATTTGCATGAAATTGTCACTGAAGAAGTAAGATTAATTAATTTAGCTATTGTTAAGGGGGTGAATATAAGCATCCTTTCCTTTCTTTCTTTCTTTCTTTCTTTTTTTTTTTGTGGCACTGGGGGTTGAACCCAGAGGCATTCTACCTTTGAGCTATACCCCCAACCCTATTTTACTTCTTATTTAGAAACAGGGTCCCACTAGGTTGAAGAGTCTCACTGCTTGCTGAAGCTGTACTCGAACCTACAATCCTCCTGCCTTAGCCTCCTAAGTACTGGGATTACAGGCATGTGCCACCATGCCAGACTTTTTTTTTTTTTCAAAACAGAGTCTTGCTAAGTTGCTGAGGATGATCTCAAACCTGTGATCCTTCTGTCTCGACCTTCCAAGTAATGGGATTACAGGAATGGGCCGCCATACCCAGCTAATATACTCATTCTTAAATAACTTCTATGGTTAAAAGCAATGCCTTTAATGTGTTACGGTAGGTGATACATTAAGATGACCTGGGTCTCTCTCATTCAGGAGGTGTACCATATAGCAAGACAAGTGTGAATCAATCTGATTGATAAAAGCTGGAAGCCACTAAGGCATCACTGGCTATCTAATCCATAGTAGGTTTCAGTAATGTGACATGATCAGACTCTGGTATTGCAGGATATTTGAAGAAGAGAGACCAGTTTGGAGACCAGCTGATAATCCAAACAGGAGAAAGGAGGGGCTGTGTCACTGAAAGTGAAGTTCAGGCCGAGTATGGTAGCACATTCCTATAATCCCAGTGCTCGGGGGGATGAGACAGGAGAATCACAGGTTTGAGCCCAGTGTGCAGTAACTTAATGAAACCCTTTTTTAAAATAATAATAATAATAATAATAATAATAATAATAATAATAATAATAATAATGAGGGCTGGAGGTGTCAGTGGTAAGAGTGCCCCTAAATTCAATCCCCAGTACCACACAGAC
This sequence comes from Graphiurus murinus, assembly GCA_004027655.1. Taxonomy (NCBI): domain Eukaryota; kingdom Metazoa; phylum Chordata; class Mammalia; order Rodentia; family Gliridae; genus Graphiurus; species Graphiurus murinus. Next base: position 61,620 of record PVLC010005782.1, read on the forward strand.
ACATACACACAATAGTGACATTTAATATATACAACATTGTTGAAGTATATCCAAGCAGTCTCGGGTTGATGGGGGAAGGAAAAGAACCAAAGAATTTTAGGCTTTGAGTATGAGTGACAAAAAGATATTGGTGCCCTTTACAGAAATATGGATGTTAGGAAGAAGATTGGTTTGGGAAATGAGTAAAGTTGTTCAGTTTTAGATTAATTTAGATAATTAATTAGAGTAACTGATCTTAGGTCAAGGGAGAAGAGATTCGAGAGGTGGGGGCAGAGGCACGTCAGGGCCTAAGAACTGAAGGGAAAGAGTGAGAAGGACTACCTTGCCTAATGCAGGAGAGCGCAGGGAGAAGAAAGAGTTAAGAAAGGGCCCTGGATTTGGGCATGAAAATGTAGGTGACCTTTGAGAGCAGCTTCCAAGGTGTGTAAAGTGGGAAGTAGAGAATAAGGAGTGAGGAGTGAATGATGAATAAAGGCAAGGAGGTGAATATAAACTACACTGTTAGTAGTAAAGGGGGAGGATATAGAATGGATAATAGTGTGGAAAAGTAACCTGGCTGAAGAAAGGCAAGGTTATCTTTTTTCAGCACTAGGGATTGAACCCAGGGCATTCTACCTCCGAAGTACCCCCCAGCCCTTTTTTATTTTTTATTTTGAAACAGGGTCTTGCTAAGTTGCTGAGGATCTCTCTGAGTTTCTGAGCCTGGCCTCAAACCTGTCTCAGCCTTCCAAGTATTAGGATTACAGGCGTGCCCCACCATGCCCAGCTAGGTTATCTTTTTTTTTTTACACTTGGATGGGAGGAATATTGACTGCTATAGGTTGAACTGAAGGAACCAGTGGAGAGGCGTCTGCAAACACTAAGATAGGCAGGAGGAATTACAAGTAATAGAGGCAGCAGGGTCAAGAGTCTAGATGAGCTGAGCGTGGTGGCGCATGCTTGTAATCCCAGTACTTGGGAGGTTGAGATAGGAGGGTCACAGGTTCGAGGACAGCGTTGGCAAGTAGTGAGACTCTCATCAACCTAGCAAGTCCCTGTTTTCAAATAAGAAATAAAATCAGGCTAGGGGCGTAGCTTAAAGATAGAATGCCTCTGGGTTCAATCTCCAGTGCCACCAAAAAAAAAAGTCTAGGTGATTCTATCTAGAAAAGGAATACTTTGATAAGACAGGAGAGAAGGAGAGAGTGTAGGTGAAAGTTTGGAGACGTTTAGAGTGGAAAGAAGGGAAATTGAAGTTTATGCAAATTTTAATTTTAATTCTTGGCAGTGTTCCAGGGGAATCAAAGATGTTTTTAAAAATTGCCTCATAGTCCAGACAAGGTTAAGTAGCATCATCGGTAGTAAAGTTATTTCACTCACTGTATGACCTCAAGTCCTTGAAATCTGGGAATATAAGTAAAGAATTTCAATGGTGAAGAGATTTACAGGGTGGGGTGTTAGATTGGGATTTACATTTAGTTGGGAAGCATAAGAAGCTAGAAGGATGCTAATGGTATGCAAAATGGGAGGTATTGAGCATCTCACAGATATAGCAACACATAGGCTCAGGGAGTACAGGAAGGGGTTTAGGATTGGAGAGGGCATTTCAGGGTTACAGCCCTTAGAAGTAGGGCACATCTGAGTTTCAAGATGTGCTCATGAATGGTCAAAGTCGTGAAGGTTGAGGAGGAATAAGCCAGGTGCTTTCCAAAAGATGGAAATTTGAAGTAGGTGAGGTTGATCAGAGGGAAGGAAAGGGTTGGGTGAAGTCTCCAACAACAGAGTCATGGAACCCATATGGATAAGACTTTGAAACATGAAGCAAACCAAGCATGGTGGTGCACATTTGTAATCCCAGCTATTTAGGAAGCTGAGGCAAGAGGATTGCATGTTTGAAGTCAGCCTGGCAATTTAGCAAGAGACCCTGTCTCTAAATTAATTAATTAATTAATTTATTTATTTATTTATTTGTTGTGGTACTGGGGATTGAACCCAGGGGCATTCTACCTCTGAGCTATACCCCTAACCCTATTTTTTATTCTTTATTTTGAAACAGGGTCTCACTAAGATCCTCCTGTCTCAGCTTCCCAAGTACTGGGATTACAAGCTTGCACTACCATGCCCAGTTTCAAAATAAAATTTTAAAGAGGCTGAAGATGTAGTTCAGTACTTGCCTAGCATGTGTGAGGCCCTGGGTTCAGTCCTTCATACCAGGAGGTAGCGGGGACTTGAGGCAGAGCTACGGGGTGAAATGGACAGTGATCTTGAGGTGGGGGTAGGAGCGACAACCCTTCCTTCTTTCCTGCCTATTTGAAGGGGGGCAGAGATGGAATGATGTCATCACAGCTAGAAGAGGAAGGAGCCATTGTTGAAACTGCGAAAGTTTTTATGGTTTGGTTTTAATCCTCAAACATGTTTGCTTAATAACATACTATATATTGAACTGAAACACCATGTTGATCACTAAAATTATCTTCATTTCCTTTGTTTAGCTTTATTTTCATTTTAAAATTAAGAATATTCCTATTATTCTTAAAATCGTTCCCCAAAATGACATATTTTTGGTTTATTTCAGTTAGAAGAAAGACATGAAAAGTTAAGGAGTGGCATGGCCCAGCAGATTGCTTACGAAATACACCTTGAGCAGCAGAGTGAGGGGGAACTGCAGAAGAGAAGCTTTCCTGACCCCATTACAGACTGCAAGCCCCCGCCTCCGGCCCAGGAATTCCAAACAGCCCGCCTTTTCCTCTCACACTTTGGATTTTTGTCCTTAGAGGCATTGAAGGTAATTTTCATGAACTTTTATGAGTAAATATATTCGAAAATTAGCATTTAGCTGGTGATAGCCATTGTTTTCTGAGGATAGAAGAAAAAGAATTTTCTTTGAAAATTGCATGCAAGTAAATGAAATTCTGTGCTATCATAGGTTACAACATGAGCTCCAGGACAGCTAACCCCATGAAGTCATTCAGAGTTCTTTTCTGAGAGAACTGGTTTAATAATAAATTCAGCTCTGAATTTTCTTGGATAACACAGGACCCGCATTGCACATATAAATAAAATCTACAGATAATTAAATAAGAAAAGTTAAAACAGGTGTGGCAGCACACACTTGTAATCCTAGTACTTGGGAGGCTGAGACAGGAGGATTGCAGGTTCAAGGCCAGCCACAGCCAGGTAAGGAGGCCCTCAGCAATTAGCAAGATGCTGTTTAAAAAATAAAGAATAAAAAAAAAAATAGGGCCGGGGGTGTAGCTTGGAGGTAGAATGTCCCTGGATTTAATCCCCATTGCCACACGTGCTTGCGCCGCACACACACAAATGTTAAAAATCTCCTAGTAAACTTGATTACTGAAACTTGACTTGGCTCATTCATACTTTTTTTAAAAAGTATGAAGTTAATTTCATAGTTATTATCAGCCAAACCCTATGTTGTGTTGTAGTTAAAATCAGACTCTAGTACTATTTTCTATCATCTCTCTTGTCAGCTGTGTGGTCTTAGGTGAATTACTCAGTATTTTGGAGTCTTAATTCCTTACTAAGATGGAGATGATAAAAGAAGCCATTTCATTGGTTAAATGAGGATTGAATTAACATGTGTAAGATTTTTCATGTAGTAGTTAACACAAAGAAGCCAGCCTATAAGGTGGTAAATATTGCCATTCTTAATTCTATTATCTTTTTTAAAAATTTTTTTTTACAAAGCAAACAATGCTATCCTTGTTTTACAAATACAGAAATGGGCTTAAAAATGTGAAATAACTTGTCTGAAGGTGTATTGAGGTTTTATCCAGGGTCTCTTTGTTTTGAAAAGTACAATTAAAGATTGTAGGGCAAGAAGTTGCTTATTGCTTAGATTGTCACCTACTCTTACTCCTCCCCAGCAGGGACCTGGCCATAGGCCATTTAACTTTTTTAGGAAAGCAGGGAGACATTGCTGCCTGATTTTGGATTTCAGCATATATAGTGAAAATATGTTATCATTGTAGTAAACTGAATTTATGGTGGGGAGTATGAACATAAAAACTCTTAAAATACAGAATATAAGAGCAAAAAAAAAGGAAAATAAAAAATACAGTGAATATAGAAGGCAAGAAACAAAGATCCAGCCTACAAGTGATTCTTAGTGGAAAAAACTGAACATAGTAGAAGTAAATAAAAATATACTAGAAGAAAATTATTGCATACTGTAGACTACAAGAAGACTCCTAATAGTCCTGTCCCTGAGATTATGATTTTTCTATTCATACTATCTATTTTTGTTGAAAATTTTAAGTTTTCAAGAAAATAATTTTCAGTCAGGCTTGGTGGTACACACCTATAATCCCAGCTACCTGGGAAGCTGAGGCAGGAGGATAGTAAATTCAAGGCCAGCCCAGATAAATTAGTGAAACCTTGTCTCAAAATAAAAAGGGATGGATATGAGCCGGCCATGGTGACGCACGCTTGTAATCCCAGCATTCAGGAGGCTGAGACCGGAGGATCCGGGTTCGCAGCTACCTAGTGAGGCTACCTAGTGAGGCACTCTGCAACTTAGTGAGACTCGATTTCAAAATAAAAGAATAAAAAATAGGGCTGGGGGTATAGCTCAGAGGTAGAATGCCCCTGAGTTCAATCCCCAGTACCACAAAAAAAAAAAAAAAAAGGGGGGGGGGATGGATATGTAGTTCAGTAGTAGACCAATTATGTGAAAGGCTCTGGGATTAATCCTTAGCACTGCAAAAAAAAAAAAAAAAAAAGAATTTTCAAGCCGGGTGTGGTGGTGCACATTTGAAATCCCTAAGACAAGGTTCGAGGACAGCCTCACCTCAACAAATAGTGAGACTTTATTAACCTAGTGAAACCCTGTTTCAAAATAAAAATAAAATAGAGCTGGAGTGTAACTCATGTCCCTGGGTTCAATCACTAGTGTCAAAAAAAAAAAAAATTTTTTTTTTTTCATCTGTGTCCAAATAGGAAAAAGTCAGAAAGTTATGTGGTTTATTTTATGAACTCTTAGCATATCTCTAATAATGTAAACATGACTGCACATATATACAACAACTACAAACCAATCTTACTTATCAAGACATGTACAAGAATATAAAAGACAGTGCTAACTGAATTATGAATTAATATAATGTCAGTGAATGAATTTCCATGACCAAGAGAATTAATTACTGGGAAATATTAGTAAAGTCTTTAAGAAAATAATTTAGGCCAGTCATGGTGGCACACGCCTGTAATCTCAGCCCTTGGGAGACTGAGATAGGAGGAGCACAGGTTCAAGGCCAGCCTTAGCAACTTAGTGAGCCGCTATTTCAAAAAGAAAAATAGAAAGGCCTGGGGGTGTACCTCAGAGGTAGAATGCCCCTAGGCTCAATCCCCAGTACAAAATAAATAAACAAACAAATAAATAACAACAATAATAATTTAATCTTATGGCAGATTAATAAAATAATACATCAGCATTTAATGGGCCAATATTAATTCTGACTTAAAATAAAAAATTTAGAAGTAATAGTAAGGATCTATAGATCCTCAGGTCAAACTCATGAACAAACTGGAGGCATCTTTTGTGAAAGTCAGAGGTAATAGCTACCTTGACGCCTATTTAATAATCATAATTTTTTTACACTTTTTGTTTTATTTTTTATCGGTGCATTGTAATCATACATCTTGATGAAATTCAGGGTGATGGAGCACACAATACTTTTTGAGCCCTCCTCCAGTTCCCACCCCAGTCCCTCTCCCTCCCCACCTTCCCGTGCTCAGCACAGTGGTGGGCTTTGATAAGTTTGTGTATGTGCATTATGTCCATTGAAGTGCTTCCCTCTTCAAGTCTTCCTCCCCCCTCCCGTCTTCTTCAGTTAGGTCTCCTCCTTCCACGAAGGTTCTCGTCCTTTGTCTGGAGTCTCTCCTGTGTCCTAATTTCTCCCTAGCTTCTGCATATGAGGGAGAACATCTGACCCTTCACTTTTTGTGACTGACTAATCTCACTTAGCATAATATTCTCCAGTTCCATCCATTTCCCTGCAAATGACATAATTATTTTTTTCTCTGTGGCTGAGTAGAATTCCATTGTATATATATCCCATAATTTTATAATCCATTCATCTGTTGATGGACATCTTGGTTGGTTCCATAGTTTGGCAATTATGAATTGTGCAGTTACAAACATAGATATACATACATTACTATGGTAGTCTGGTTTCAGTTCTTTAGGGTCAATACCCAGGAGTGGTATAGCTGGGTCATATGGTAGGTTCATTCCCATTCTTTTGAGGATCCTCCACACTGTTTTCCAAAGTAGTTGTACTAATTTGCAGTCCCACCAACAGTGTATCAGAGTTTCTGCTTCTTGACATAAATAATTATAGATTAATAGAAAGTTGTAAAATCAAGGGGCAGAGAGATTTCTCCCCTATAATAACATATTATATAGCTATGGTACAATATAAAAATTAGGAAAACCAATGAAGTATTAAACTAAATAAGAGGTTAAAGTCATTGAATTGCATTGTATATAAGACTTGATTTTTGTAAGAAACTGCCAAACTGTCTTCCATTTCCACTAGCAATAAGAGAAAACACATTTTTAAAAAGTTGCAGAAAGCATGATATTCTAGAGAAAACAGGATCCAAAATTATATACACACTGCAATCTCAGTTGTCTTTAACAACAACAAAAAAAGGCAATAAAAGAACTGGAAAAAAGTATACAAAAATGTTAAATAATTTCTTTAGGATTGTGGTAATGTTTTTTGTGTTTTTTTTGTTTTTTGCGGTACTGGGGATGAAACCCAGGGGCATTCTACCTCCGAACTACATCCCCAGCCCTAATTTTTATTCTTTATTTTGAAACAGGGTCTCACTAAGTTGCAGAGGGCCTCACTAAGTAGCTGAGGCTGGCCTCGAACTTGGATCCTCCTGTCTCAGCCTCCCAAATGCTGGGATTACAAGTGTGCACCACCATGCCCAGCTTGTGGTTATGTTTGTACCTGCCACTTTATATAAAACTCTTTATTTAATATTTATTAAACTGTGAGCAAATATTGCTTTATAATTAGAATAATAAATCGGTAACAATTCCTCCTTTCTTCCTTTGGTGGTAGGAACCTGCAAATAGTCGTCTACCTCCTCACCTTATTGCACTTGATTCCACAATACCTGGGTTTTTTGATGACATTGGGTATCTGGATCTCTTACCTTGTCGTCCTTTCGACACAGTTTTTATTTTCTATATGAAGCCAGGTCAGAAGACAAACCAAGAGGTAAGAATTTTGAAAAAATATTTTGGGTAACTTTTTGTGCTATAAATATACAAGATTTTACATGAAGAGTTTGTACTTGTCCTAGGTAAGAAATGAATATACTTGATGCTTAAACATTTGCTGTGAACCAGTTCCGAAATGGAATGAATTAAAGCTATGCTTCTTCGTGTCTTGAGTCTTGTCTCTCAAGGATTGTGGTTTAGAGTAGATCTATAGAATGTCTTTCTTACCCTTAAGGAATTCATATTCACAAGGCAAAGGAAACTAAAATACAGGTTAGCCACCGTAAGCTAAAGCTAGGCCTGATTGCTCATTATTATTGCCACTTTACAGATGAAGAAATCGAGGCAGGTTAAGAAACTTGTCCAAGGCACAACCAGTCTAAATCTGCTAACTCCAGAGCGTGCACTACAGTGATCTGGCCAGATTTATTCTGAACCTGGGATTTGGTTTGTCAGAAGCTTCGAAGCTAGCCAGTTTATGAACATTCATTCTAACATGTTTTTGTGTTTCCTTCATGATAGCTAATGATTGATATGTATTTCAGATTTTAAAGAACGTGGAGTCTTCCAGAAATGTTCAGCCACATTTCCTAGAATTTTTGCTTTCTCTTGGTTGGTCAGTAGATGTGGGCAAGCACCCTGGCTGGACAGGACATGTTTCCACCAGTTGGTCAATTAACAGTTGTGATGACGGTGAAGGGTCTGAACAAGGTAAAACTCATAATAGCCATGTGTTTGTTTCTTGTTTTGTTACTATTGATTTTCCCCCTTTACTGTAAATTTATAGTCTTGTTTAAAAAAACAGTTATATAAAGGAAAAACCTCTTTCAGTCTCAGTCCTTACAAAGAGGCACTTTAGAGTTTGTATATTCTTCTAGACATTCCCTTTGTATGTGAAAGATATCTATACATATAACAGTAGGGTGAATTAATACAGAATTAGTGACTTAATTATTATAATACTGGTAGGTTCATGTTTTATAATGTGAGTAAAAAATTCAGCTTCCTATAAAAACATTGTAATAAGTCTAGGTTATAACAGACAATACAGTTTTTTCACAAGCAAGTTTTGTCTAATAAATACAGTTTTCTATTAACAGGTATTTTTTTATAAACTTTGTGGCTATCAAAAAAGTCAGTTAAAGGTTACATTCTTGGGACATTATATCAAAATCTTTGTAGCACACAGCTGACTATCTCAGAGATTCTTATCCTCCTCTACAAATCCTTCTGAGGAACTGTGATCAGGATAACAAGGACCAGAGCAGTCTAAATGTAAACTTAAGACCTTTGCCCTGCCTGGCCAATGCATTTTGTTCCTGGGCTCCTGAGGTCACTGGAAAGTTCTCTCTTTGAAGTGAGTAATACTTATGTCCAATGCTTCGGATTTTCAGAGTTCTTGTGTTAACAAGATTGTACTTTCTCAAGGTTTACATTGGATACCCTGTGACTTGACCTCTGGCTTTTTCTAATTTTGATAAAAGTTGAAGCTATAATCTTAATTTCCATATGCCCTTGAATATATACTTGGGTATACACAGAAATATATCATAAGTAGAACTGATAAATCAAAAGCTGTATACATTTTTCATTTTGTAAATATATAACTTGGATGCTTATACTTTCTAGTAACAGAAAACCTGATCCAAACTGGCTTAGATGAAGGTCATTTATGGCCTGTAACTGATAGGTTGTTTTCAGTATCATTTGGTCACTACTCCTATTTTATTTCTTTACAGATTTTCAGATTTTCCCTTACCTCTGTCCTCCAAATCTTAGCTTTGTCCCTGCCTGGCTTCTCTCTTAGAACAGAAAGGTAGTTCCAGGCTTTATATGTATATCATATGAAACTGAAGAGGAGAGATTAGCTGGGTCTCAGAATCCCTCTACTCTCCACATTCTGAATTATAGAGTGATTAGACTACTGTGAACCTACCCTAGAAGCAGGAGAGATGGAATGACCTTGGTAGAGAGATATAGACAAGATAGAGCCAATCCCATCCACACTTCGGGCCTGCTACAGAGTAGGAGCAGGGTGACTGCTGCAATAGATACAGTGCCTGCCCCAGAGTCTAGGCTGTAGCCCTGCCTGTTTTTGTTAGTAGTGTTGTTGGAACTGAGCCACACTCATGTATGTGTTGTCTGTAGCTGCTTTAATGCTACAGTGGCAGAAGTAAGTGGTTGTAGCAGAGACCATATCGCCTGCAAAGCATAAAATATGTATAGCTGGTCCTTTACAGAAAGTTTTCTAACCTTTGGCCTAAACTTCCTGTTGGCCCATCTTCACCAGCATTAGGTATCTTTTAATCTCTTCAAAGTTTTCTATTTTTAATATGATTGAGAGTAAGCATCTTTTCCTATTTTTCTTTGTTTCATCAGAATTGCTTGTTCATTTCCTCTGCCCAGTTTCTGTCAGGTTGATCATTGGGGGCGGTAGAACAGAAGCAGAGCTGAAGAGCAGTAGAGAGGGATCAGGGATAGAAACGCCTTGAAGCAAGTGTCTGCACACACACCTTGCCCTGGCTCCTTTTAGAGGACTGTGGTGCTCTTCCTTTTGATTATTTACCTGTTCCAAAAGTATTGCTGCTTCTTTGCCTGGTCCAGATGAGTTAATGGCCCTGCTAATCAGAAGTGGTCTGCTGTAGAATAGTTTTAGAAACTATAGAATTAAGATTTTATGCCTGGCATGGTGGTGCATGCTTGTAATCTCAGTACTTGGGAGGCTGAGACAGGAGGCCCGAAGGTTTGAGGCCAGCCTTAGCAACTTAGTGAGACCCTGTTTCAAAAAAAAATAGGACTGGGGATATAGCTTGGAGGTAGAATGCCCCGGGTTCAAACCCCAGTTATAATATATATATTTTAATCCCCAGTTATAATATATATGTATATATGTAATATATATATGTATATATAGTATAAAGCGCATTTATAGTTTATTCTTTTTTTTTTTTTGGTACTGGAATGCCCAGGGCATTCTACCTCCAAGCTACTACACCCCCAGTCCTATTTTTTTTTCAGTCTTTATTTTGAAACAGGGTCTTACTAAGTTGCTGAGGGCCTCACTAAACAGCTGAGGCTGTCCGTGAACCTGGATCCTCTGGTCTCAGCCTCCCAAGTACTGGGATTACAAGCGTGCACCACCATAACCGGCTTATAGTTTATTCTTTTTTTTTTTTTCTTGCAGTACTGGGGATTGAACTCAGGGGCGTTCTACCTCCAAGCTATACCCCCAGCCCTATTTTTTATTCTTTATTTTGAAACCGAGTCTCACTAAGTTGCAGAGTACCTCACTAGGTAGCTGAGGCTGGCCGCGAACCTGGATGCTCGGGTCTCAGCCTCCCGAATGCTGGGATTACAAGCGTGCGCCATCACACCCGGCTAGTTTATTCTTCTTATACACTAATTGGTTCTTACTGGAAACTATCTTCTTCTATTTAATATTACTTTATTAACCAGTTAACATTTCATAAAACATAGAGATTAGTTTTTCCTGCTTTCTGAAGAATATAATATTTCTTGTTCCTAGATGAAGTAATTTCCTCTGAAGATGTTGGAGCTAGCATTTTCAATGGACAGAAGAAGGTGCTGTATTATGCAGATGCCCTGACGGAAATAGCTTTTGTGGTTCCTTCTCCTGTGGAGTCCTTAAGTAAGAGCATTCTTTTGCATGGTTATATTTTAGGATCTATTTTTATATTCAGTGGTTTTTTTTTTTTGCGGAACTGGGGATTGAACTCAGGGGCATTCTACCTTCGAGCTATACCCCCAGCCCTATTTTTTATTCTTTATTTTGAAACCGAGTCTCACTAAGTTGCGGAGTGCCTCACTAGGTAGCTGAGGCTGGCCGCGAACCCGGATCCTCCGGTCTCAGCCTCCCGAATGCTGGGATTACAAGCGTGCGCCACCACGCTCGGCTTATATTCAGTGTTTTTGCATTGGGAGAGATTTTGAAGTCATCTGAGGCATTCTTCCAACTTCTAAGGCATTATAAGTATTAGGTTATGCAAAGGTACTAGCTTCTCAACTTTCTGATGAAAAGTAAAAAAGGGCAGACTCACCCTCTAATAATTTTTAAATAGTGGAATCCCACTTCAACCCAATTATTGTCTTTTTTTTAATCTAATTTAGTCACTATATAGATGACTTAGTTTCAAGTTTGTTTATGTCCCTCACAAATTTTGAATGAGCCCCACCTACTTCTGTTTCTATGTGAGAACCTTTATATGGAACCCCATAGAGTGTCACAACTGGAAGTACCTAACACCTGGCGGTTCTTCTCACTGGACAGGAGAAACTTCAGCAGCAGTAGTGCGCAAGTGTAATTCCAGTACTTGGGAGGCTGAGACAGGAGGATCAAAGGTTGAGGCCAGCCTTAGCAACTTAGCAAGACCGTTTCAAAAAAAAAAGGGGGAGGTGGAGGTGGAAATAGAATGCCCCTAAGTCCAGTCCCCAGTACCAAAACAAACAAACAAAAAAATAAATAAATAAATAACAAAGAAAATTATGTAACTGAGACCTATGTGGCCAAAAAAGTTTGTCAGTACTTACTCTAGACAGTGCTTGGCTAAGTGACTTGGTTAAACTTTTACTCCATAGAAGTAACAAGTATTATAAATTATTCTTTTCTTTACTCCATAGCTGATTCATTGGAAAGTAACATCTCAGACCAAGATAGTGACTCAAATATGGATCTTATGCCAGGAATTCTGAAACAGCAATCTCTGACACTTGAGCTTTTCCCCAATCACACAGACAATCTTAATTCCTCACAGAGGGTAAGTCGTTTCCTTGATACATCTCCAGAAATTTTTAGTGAAATGGAAATAATTATAAAATCATGTCTGAAAAGCTTTTAATTTTAACCCGGAGAGTAATTATAGCAGAGTACTGACTCATTAGTAACTTAAATCTTTTAAATCAAATTCTCACGATTTTCTTTTTTCCACCCTGCAACACTTTATTCTAAGACAATCTTTGTGGTTTTCTTTGATTTTGCCATTCTGGTATCATGCTTGGTTCTCTTACTCATTCCTTTTTTTTTTTTTTTTTTTTTTTTTTT
>PVLC010005783.1:0-64622 GCA_004027655.1 Graphiurus murinus
TTGTAGACCAGTTAGTTCTTGCCCCCATCTGCTTATTTTTGGTACTGGGGATTGAACCCAGGGGTGTTCTACTTCTGAGATAAACCCCTAGCCATTTTATTATTTTTTATTGTGAAGTACAGTCTTGCTAAGTTGCTGAGTATCTCACTAAGTTGCTAAGACTGGCCTTGAACCTGTGATCCTCCTGTCTTAGTCTCCCAAGTACCACCTAGCTCCTTTCTGATTGATGCATTGTCCCCTTAAAGAGGTTAATATCTTCAATCAGATAAATAAGTTAACAGAATACATCCACCATTCATTACCTAGTGCCTGCTTTCTTTGGAGACTGTGAAATGGCCTTTATCTTAACTACTTATGTTTTAATTTCTTTACAGGTACATGTCAACCTTGTATTCTCATCCCGACTTCCCCGAGAAAGGGCCAGAAGAAATTAATGAAGAGCTGATGAAAAATGTTAGCCACAACCCCCTCTTACTTCTCACACCACAGAAAATCAAAAGATATGTTGAGTCTTTATGGAAGAAGAAAAGCTCTGGCCAACCGGTCACCTTCACGGACATCTTTGGGATGTTAATAGGAGAAACACTAATTCACAATGTAAGGCACACTTCAATCTTTTTACGGCAAGTAGACAATTATATCATGATGGTTAAAATGGAGAAAAGAAATATGGTGCAGAAATGGGGGTGTCTCCTCTTTTAGGGTTCTTAGCCAGTGGACTTTGAAGAATGAATGTCCAAGGATTAGAGAAGGGTTTAGAAATATGATTGTTTATTTTAAGTCAGGGAAAAATAGAAGACAAAGCAGCTCTCCCCCCAAAGGGGGGTGGGGCTGGAAAGAGAGTGACCCCTAAGCTCTTGGGAAGTGGGTTTTTAAAACCTTCCTGAGGGTTTCTGCCTATTCTTTTATGACTGGTCAGAATTGAGTTTTGGGGAACCAATGATTTTTATACAATTTTTTTTTTTTTGCGGTACTGGGGATTGAACCCAGGGGCTTTCTACCTCTGAGCTACACCCCCAGCCCTAGTTTTTATTATTTGTTTTGAAACAGGGCCTCACTAAGTTGCTGAGGCTGGCCATGAACCAGGATCCTCCGGTTTCGGCTACACAATTTTGATTCTTAATTTGAGTGATTATCTGTGGGCTGGCCAAGGCCCTGTTTCCTGGTGCCCATCAGTCTCTCACCTTCCTGCTCACTTCCCCCAACTTCACAGAAGGTTGATGCAGATGGCTGCTTTAATTCTTCCTGCTCACAGGTCCTCTGCCCTGCCTCAGTGCGTGCTGTAAAAGTCACTCTGGTCAACTTCATTTCTTTCTTTGTGGAACTGTAGGTTGAAAACCCAGGGGCATTCTGTCTCTGAGCTACACCCCCAGCCCTTTCTATGGTTTTGAAACAGGGTCTTGCTAGGTTGCTGAGAGTCTCACTTTTTCGCTGAGGCTATCCTTGAATCTGCAAGCCTCCTTCATCAGCCTCCCAACCACTAGGATTATAGGCGTGCGCCACCATGCCCGGCTCTTGTTTTTTTCAATGTGTACAGAGTACATTCTCCCTGCCAAATATTATGCATTTCCTATATTTCAAGCTAGTGCTTATTCATTCATTCAAAATGTGTATCAGCTGTGATGTGTGAGAAATGCTTTTGTAATCCTTTTCTTTGGAAAAGTCACATTTGCACTGCCCATTCCGCTGAAGGAATGGTAATCCGTTTAAATGAAGGCGTGAGTATGAGTGATATTTGGAAAGTGGAAGAATGAGGGTTGCCTGGATCCAGAAAGGAAGTGGGTCACAGGAAACAAATGGATTTGACCCATAACCACTAGGTAACATTTCGTCTGAAGATAAAGCAGAAGAGATAAAGAACAGTCTGTGCCAGGGACTCCAGGGGATAAATATTTTCCAGGCTCCAAAGTTGCCAAATCACTCTCTAGTCCAAATGCAGACATGGCCCCTAGACTTATGATTTTTTTTTTCTGGAAACAATGCAGATAACTCCATAGTGATTCCTTTTGTAAATTTAATTTTATTTTCTTACAACTGAATTTTATTTCTTTAATTTTTTAAAATACACTTTTATTCGTGCATTATACTCTCATATCATAATGTATTTTGGAGTGATTGGGGCATACATACACCCAGTACTTGGTGAGCTTCCCCCCCAGCTTCCTTCCCCTGCCCTCCTCTTCCCCAGAGATGATGTTGAGATTGACATTGGCAGTTTCACATATGTACCTGGTGTCTATGGAAGTGTTTCCTTCACTCATTCTCGCCCCTGCCCTAGACCACCTCCATTGTTCCACTGGGTTTCTCCTCCATTATCTAAAGTCCCCTTTGTATTCTAGTTACTCCCTAGCTTCCACATATGAGAAAAAAAAATATACCCCTTTCTGTGACTGGCTAATCTCACTTAGCATAGTGTTCTCCAGATCCATCCATTTTCCTGAAAGTCATATAATTTTGTTCTTCTTTGTTGCTGAATAGAATTCTCTTGTCTGTAAATCCTACAATTTTGTAATCCATTCATCTGTTGATGGACACCTAGGTTGGTTCCACAATTTGGATATTGTGAACTGTGCTGCTATGAACATGGATATGCATGTCTTACTATAATATTCTTATTTCAATCCCTTTGGAAAGATACCTAGGAGTGGTATAGCTGGATCATATGGTGGATCCATTCCCAGTTTTCTGAGGAATCTCCACATTGATCTCCATAGCAGCTGCACTAATTTGCAATCTCATCAACAGTGAGATTTTTCTTTCTTTTTTTTTTTTTTTGTAACAACAAAAGAAAATTCAGGACCTAGAGAATTGTAGAAGCCATAAGATTTTTTATTTTTTTTTTTATTTTAAAAATGTTAAGTATTTTGATTTCAAGTACTTTTTTCCCCCCAGTACTGGAGATTGAACCCAGGGACATTCTACCTCTGATCTACACCCTAGTCCTATTTTTTTTTTTTAATTCTTTATTTTGAAACAAGGTCTTACTAAGTTGTGGAGGGCCTCACTAGGTAGCTGAGGCTGGCCCCGAACCTGGGTCCTCTGGTTTCAGCCTCTCAAGTACTGGGATTGCAAATGTGCACCACCATGCTGGACTTGAAAGTACTATCTTATATAATAGCTCTATCTGTTGATAAACTTAAAGCCCTTTAATTCTTTCTTCTGTGGACAGAGAATGAACACTACCTTGAGTAGTCTGAAGGAAAAAGTCAGTGCTGCGCGGTGCCCTTTACCTCTTTTCACGTGTCTCCATGTCAAACCCGACGTGTCGGAGCTGATGTTTGCAGGTATGTCGTGTCCTTTCTTAAGACATTTCCTGGAACCTGGGAGCTATGGTTTCATTTCCAGTTATTTTCTCTAGAAGAAAATGGTCATGAGCATTTTGGTTGCTTATTTTAGCATTTTTTTTTTTATAGCATAAGAACATTTGAAAATACAGGAAAGTAATTAGCTAGATGACTTTTTTCCTGGTTGTAGAGACTATTCCACGAAAGTAGTTACTAATGTCTCTTAATATAAGTGAAGGAAATAAAATACACGTCATGGCTATTTTCAATAACTCAAGTTAGTTATCTATTTCTCAGCGATTAACAAAAGAGTAATGCTTTGTGCTTTCAGTAATTAGGTATTCTTTTACTTGATGGTTCTATTTATCATCTATCTAACTACCTAAATTTTTTGGTACTGGGGGTTGAACCTCAGAACATTCTACCTCTGAGCTGCACCCCCAGCCCTATTTTAATTTCTACATTGAAACAGAATCTCACTAAATTGCTGAGGGCTTCACTAAGTTGCTGAGGCTGACCTTAAACCTGAGATCCTCCTGTCTCAGCCTCCCATGTACTGGGATTGCAGGTGTGCAGTACCACACCTAGGTAATGGTTATATTTTTACTAATTGGTTGATATGATACATGTTTTTCATTCAGAGCATAATTCCAATTTTTATAATTGAGCGTCTAAAAAGTACTGGTGTATACTTGTGGTGGCTGATGGACAAAAGGTCTCTGTGTTGCTAAATCTCAGGGAAAACCTTTTTTTTTTTTCCCTAGCTTCACTTCTTGAGTGCTCTAAAGGTATATGCCACCACATTTGTGGAGAGTCTCGGCCAGTATCTAGATCAGTGCTGTGGCATCTCTGATTATGGCTGGTGGGGTCCACTATTTTTTTTTTAAAGTATCTCAATGACTTTAGTCACACCTGGAGCTTAAGAAATCATCATGAATAGCATATTGTTAGCACATTTATGTCCAGAATCCTTTCATATTTTTTCTGACTCACTTTTTTCCTTAACTGACTACTCTCAGGCAAAAATTTTGAGTAATTTATAAAAAGAGGTTCACCTGGGATCATGCTTGTAATCTCAGTACATGCGAGGCTGAGACAGGAGGATCACAGGTTTGTGGCTAGCCTCAGCAACTTAGCAAGACAGTCAGTAATCTAGTGAGACCCTGTTTCAAAATAAAAATTAAAAAAATAATAAAAAGGGGTTGGAGTGTAGCTCGGAGGTAGAATGTCCCTGGGTTCACCCCTAGTACCACACACATAAAATAATAGCAATAAAAATAATATTCTCTAAAGCTTTTATTAGGCATAAGGTCCAGAAGACACTTACCACATTTATTATTTTATTTCATTTTTACCACAACTCAAGAAGTAAGGTAGTATTAGCTCTGCTTCACAAAAAAACAAAAACAAACAAAAACAAAAACAAAAAACACAAAAGCAAACAAATCTCAGAAAGATTAAATGACTTGCACATTGCCCTGTACAAAGTTAGTAGCAGAGCTGAGAATTGACCTTGAAATTGCTTTGTGCTTTTCATAGTACTGTAGTGGCTTCTCTGATTACTGACCATGTAGGATGTAGTAGCCAGGCTCTAGGGGTGAGCTCCCCTCCCTGCTATATTGTTCCTGTCTATAAGACATTAGCATCTGCTTAGGAAATTTACAATAAATGTTAAAGAAATTAAGGCACAAAAGAGTACAGAAATGTTAATATACACTGTTGGGTCTTGGCCATTTTATATAACCTCTTGTAGCTTCAGTTTTCTTATCTGTTACATGTGAGACTCTCCTCATCGACTTTTGGCAGATTAATGTGAAATATGTAAAATACATAAAACTGTAGCAAGTCCAAATTAAATTTCCAGTAGATTTTAACAGTTTATAGTCTCCTAGAAAAGTTGTAGGAGAAAAGTCTATAAATAAAACCATAATTTTATATAAAAAAGTCTATGGTCAAGATCTTAAAGATGAGTAGGCAAATTTAATTGTTGGGTTTTAGGGGTGGGAGGGAGGCATTGCAGTAGGAGCCCAAGATCAACATGGGACACTCAGCAGCAGCCAAGACCACGCCTTTGACTGTACTGAAATTCATGGCAGAGACTTGAGACTTTATTATATGAGAAAAGTAAGTGACATGATGAAATCCTTCCTCGCCCATATCGTAGCGATCCTCCTGTGGAGTCATGAAATTTTTGGAGTTGGTTGATAAATAGCACTCGCATGCTAGTCAGAGCTCTCCATGGCCAAATGAACTATGTTTCACCCAGGAAGCATTTTTATATAATCAAAACAGCACTAGATTCTGACTCAATTGCCTCAGAAAGGCAATCTCTCTGATTCTTATTTTTCTCATTATTTAAAAAATACACACACACACACACACACGTATGTAAACTGGGCATGGTGGTGCACGCCTATAATCTCAGTACTTGGGAGGTTGAGAGAGGAAGATTGAAGGTTGGTGGACAGTCTCTGAAACATAGGAGAATCTCAGCAACCCAGTGAGACCCTGTTTCAAAACAAAAAAAAAATAAGAACAATAAATGTCTGGGAGTGTAGCTGAGACATAGAATGCCTCTGGGTTCAATTTCCAGCCCCTCTCCATATATATATATATATATATGAGATTTACCTTATGGCACTATAAAGACAATCACAGAGATATGCATAACACAAGACTAAGCATTACAAAGAGACATAAGAAAATACAGTTGTTTTATTATTGTTAGGATTGTTTTGACCTCTTCATTGTGGCCACTGTTTATTCTGAGCTCTTAGTTGATAGACATTGTCAAGAGAAAACCTGACTAAAATAATCAAAGAATGAATGTTTCGGGAAGCTCATGTTCTGGATTCCTCTAGAGTGAGAAAAGCTGGTTTGTATCCAGTTGGAGGCTTTGGATCTGAAAGAGTCTGATCTGGATACCTGCCTCGCTGAGATACTGAGATGTGGACGCACGGTTGAGCCGTTGTTGTTAAGTAAGCGTCTGTGATTGGGAAGTTCAAGCTGTATCTTCCATCAGTAATAAGAGTTCTGAACACAGTGAAGACATTCTAAAGTGCCTCTCAAGAGAATTCAAGTAGCTTTACTGGAGTAATTTGGAACATTTTTTGGATTTGTTTTGCTTTCTGTCATACTGGGGATGGAACCCAGGGGCATTTTTACCTCTGAGCTATGCCCCAGCCATATATTATTTTTTAAATTTGAAACAGGTCTTACTAAGTTGCTGAGGTCCTTGCTAAATTCCTGAGGCTGACCACAAACCTGCGATCCTTCTGTCTTAGCCTCCCTAGTACTGGGATTACAGGAGTGTGCCACCACACCTGGCTGAGAAGAAAATAATAGTAATATTATTTCTATACTTCATAATATTTCTATACTTCATAGAATAGAAGTATAGAAATATTGCCCTAAACTCTTCATTGAAGAGCTCCTTGTGTTATTCAACTATTGCCCTCCTGCTGTTGATTTTCACATTTCAACCAGAATTTCCCTCTGCATCTTTGTCTGCTCTTTTCCACCTTTTGGTTGATCATTTAGACTCAAATGTTCTGTCATTACTTAAACAATATAATTTTAGAAGTATAGAAACATGTATGTACTCTATTGTTTTAAATTTCCTTTAGCTTGAAACTGGCTATTTAGAAAAAAACATTGAAATCATCTCTGTAATATATTTTAAAAAATCATAGAACCATGTAAAGAAGTTGTACCAACAATTTTACTGCAGAGTCCAGAGTGCTAACCATTACTCCATGGAACCTCCACACAATTTTACTTCAAAAACACCAGAGAATTTTTTTTTTTTTTCACTCCTGGAATTATTTTAAATACCCTTTCCTTTGGAAGGTTCTCAAAAAATAAATATTGGTGCTTAAACCACTAAATTTGACTCCTCCACCCAAGTATATTGCTGAGAGAATTTAAAACTTTCATTTAAAAATTTCCATTAGTGAATACATTGCATTTACTCAATGTTTTATTGTTACAAACTTAGCCTCATGTTAAATTATTTGACAGAAACTATAAGATTACAATTTTGGACTTTTTTTTTGGAGAAAGGTATAATTCTACTTAAAGAGGCAAAAATAATACATAGAAAATTCATATTACTCATCTAGTATATTATTATCTGCTAAAGTATATAGACCTGACATTAGGGTAAGATATATAGATATTATATAGTATAAGAGAGACTTTAGAGGGATGATTGAACATAGATTCAAATTGAATGTGGAAGGCTATATAAAATACAGGTGAAAAGTTATCCTTCTTTGGAAATAATATGTAAAATGCTCAAAAGAGAGTCAGAAGTATGTTTTGGGGATCACTAAAAGAAGCCAGCCTGGGACTTGTACACACACTGGTCAAGAATAGGTGGTATATTTGGGGAAAACTTTAGTGCCAAGTTATGGAAAGACTTGACTTCTCAACAGAAATGTTTTTTACTTAATTTTGATAATAATGAGAAATATTTAATGTTTGGGGGCAGGAAAATTATATTGTTTAAGTAATGACAGAACATTTGAGTCTAAATGATCAACCAAAAGGTGGAAAAGAGCAGACAAAGATGCAGAGGGAAATTCTGGTTGAAATGTGAAAATCAACAGCAGGAGGGCAATAGTTGAATAACACAAGGAGCTCTTCAATGAAGAGTTTAGGGCAAACCTTAGCTCTCAAGGATGTCTATAATTACTGTTCACACAAGCGACCGCATTAATAAAGAAGGGATCAGTGGGGAATTAGGATACAGTAAGTCATTTTACTTTAGTTTCCAAGGTGGGGCATGGAATTCTGATATAGGAAATTATGTGTACTGATACAGGAATTTTCCTAACAGCCTCTGATTCATTGCTAGTCATGTCTCACTAACTCCACACAAATATTACAAAGCAGACTCCTTTCTAATGGACGGTATATGTGCCATTGGGCTTGGATTTGAACTGAAGCACAAAGTTATCTCATTCTAATTGTGGTTTCGTAACTTCCTTCATGAAAGTAGAATGTGTGTTCTATCATAGAATAAACAATAAATAAGACCCACCATGCCTTTCCCAAAACTTTGGCCACGGATGTTTTGGAATTTTAAAGTTAAAAAAGGTGTTCATACTTATATTGTTTAATTCCCCAGAGGGAGGGTTTTTATAATCAAACAGTGATATTTTTCCAATTGAATGTATCAAATTCTCATTGAGTGTGGTAAATAAACTATAATAAGCACTTTTCCCCATCATTTCAAGGCTGATTTCTCTCTAAATGAGTTCAGATTAGGTTTTATCACCAAATGAATAATGAAAGAGTTCACACATTTTGGAATTATTTGGATTTTGGATTGCTGGATAAGAGGTGGGTGATGTATTATAATTTCAGAAAGAGAAAAATCCCTGAGAAAATAGACAAGTTGAGGGTTTGGGGTTAGGCAAGGGTTGCATGATGGTGGGGCTTGAGGGAGAATCATTAACAAAGAACTTGAACTAAAAATTAAGTAGGAGCAAATGCATAATTGCAGAAGGTGAGCAAGTGTAAGGCATTAACTTAGAAGTGAACCTGACCTCTCTGAGAGATAGCAAGAAGGCCTATATGGCTGATGTGGAACAAGTAAGACAAAATATGACAGACGTTGATTAGGGGATGTGGGTTGACAGAGAGTGGGGTCTAGGACATCATGGTGCCTTGAGCCATGTTTTTACGCTTTATGTTGAGTGGTATAGGAAGCCATTGGAAGGCTCAGAAATGACATGTGTGGTGATTTCTGTTTTCAAAAATTTATTTTAGCTGTACAGTTTAAAAGAAAAAAAAGAAAGTAGTGTAAAAGGAGTAGAGGCATTTGGGGAAGCTATTGTGAGGATCCAGAGGAGACAGTAGGGCAGTCCGTACTAATATGGCCTTGGCCGCCAAATGGTTATGTGCCAGGTTCTAAGCATATTGAATGATAAAACATTTAGCACTTGAGTTTTTGGATGTGAAGTAACAGGGAAGAGACCCATCATGAGTGATCCTAAAGTGTAAACAGTGGAACAGTATCCCAGCCAGTGAAAATTTCAATACATTCAATTGGAGAAATATCACTTTGTTTGACTATAAGACCCCAAGAAAGGGAAGACTCAAGGAATACCAGTATGAGGAATGGGAGTCAGAAACTAGGAATTCTTTTGTACACATTAAGATTGAGATCATTATTAGACATGGTTATGCCATAGGAATACATGAAATGTTATGGGGGATCTAATAAGATCGGTGCCCTCTCCTATGCTCCTTATAATTCTTCACTAATCAGATCCTTGAAGCAACCCTGCATGATTTTATTCAAGTTTTACTGACTAGGGAACTAGGACATCGAGAGGGTAAGTAATATAGTCACTTTCATATCACGATTGGCATCCGAATGGGGTTTGAGGTCAGACTGGCTGGCTGTGGAGCCTCTGCTTTTGGACAGTATACCTTAGCATCCCTATTACCATGTGTTTCTAAGACACCGGCATAAAAAACTTGGCATTGTGATTTTGTGAGCTAGAATAAATGGTTGAAAGGCAAAAATAAAGTGAAGTTGAAGAAGACAGAAGCATTAGAAAACTTCTTTCTCCCGTTTCATAAATTGTTCACATTGTCAAAAGACTTTAATTTCTTCTATCTCCTTTATGGATTTTTTTAAAAAAAAATCTGAATCAGTAGTTTTCAGTTTTATATTATTTAGGATTAAGGTAGACTTTATAAAAGATGTCTGAGTTTTCAAATGGAAAAGGGTATTCATTTTGTGTAAATAAGAAGGGATCTTTTGTATTGTCTTATTTTATTCTTCTATTAGCTTTTCTTCCCAACCTCTACACAATGTTATATACGTAATAGGACCTTGGCTAAAAAATTTATTTTAAAAATTTACTTAAATTAATGAGAGTAAAAAAAAAATGAGTGAGACTAATCATGCCATTGTTAAAGTGATCAACTGTGCATTTCTCTGTATTTCCTGTTAATGAAATATCTTGTCTACATGGTGTCATAGAGATAATATAAGCACTTAGTTAACCACTTTATTTAATAATCTACTTAAATGAATGTGAGTAAGCCTGGCGATGTTGGAGTGATTATTAACTGTGTGTTTCTCAGTGTTTCGTATCAATGAAATATCTCAATTTTAAAATGGTTCCAGATTGGGTTGAATTTAGTCCATATGAGATCGGCATGGCCAAATATGGAACATTTATGGCCCCTGACTTATTTGGAAGCAAATTTTTTATGGGAACAGTTGTGAAAAAATATGAAGAAAACCCCTTGCATTTCTTAATGGGTAAGTGATCAAAATCTGTCACTAGTTTGTCTAATCTGAATCCTGGCATGTTTTAAATTATTGTTATGTTTCTGCTTTATTTTAGGTGTTTGGGGCAGCGCCTTTTCTATATTGTTCAACAGAGTCTTGGGAGTTTCTGGCTCTCAAAATAAAGGATCCACAATGGAGGAAGAATTAGGTATTGTAAAAATATGCTCACATTGATAAAAGCCGTGCTGCAGTGATAAATTTCACACGCAAGCACAGAACATTAAGTCTTTGTAAAGATTTTAATTGTTCTAAGTTTGGCTGAATCAAACTAAATTTATCCTAAAAAATCATATGGATATTATATCTTAAGTAGTATTCTGTCATTAAAGTTGCAGAATTCCTTAAGACCGTTTCCCCCTAAGAATTATTTGTACCAGGACCTCTACATTCCTTGTCCTCATTATACTTCGAATATACTATTTTTGTTAGAAAGTACTCCTTTTCAAATATGAGATTTATCAGTGAGGCATGATACTGCAGGCCTATAATACCAGTATATTTGGGAAGCTACATCTGAGCTATACTCTCAACCCGATTTTATTTTTTATTTTGAAACAGAGTCTCACATAAGTGTGGAGGGCCTTGCTAAGTTGCTGAGGCTGGCCTCAAACTTGCCATCTTCCTGCCTCAATTTACCAAGTACTGAGATTACCAGTGTGCGCCCCCATACCCTGCTGCTTATTTCTTTTGATAAACATTATGCCCCACATGAATGTCCTCTTCTCCACTGTCATTTTTTGGAAATAACTCAGTTCTCTCTAACTTAAGATTGGAAAAAAAAAAAAAAAGAAGAAAAGGAACAGAAGAATCATATTAAGAGTCTTGCTTCCTGTGCTACTCTGTTGAATAATCCAGATAACTCAGGTTTATTAGTTTTTCTCCCAAGGCAGGAAGAGCGTAAGACTGAACCAACACATCAGAAGGTGGGCGAGACAGTGGCAAGCGGCCAAGGCAAAGGAAGATGTTTATCCCAGATAGTTCTGAGAAGACTCTTTGTTGAAAAGTCCCACTGGTTTCCAGGCAGAGGGGGATAGCCTGTGTTTGAGGTACACTGGTCAGCAGGGTGCAGGTTACCTCCGATTATGTAATGGTTTCCAGAAGTGAAACCAGAATGGTGGCTGAGGGGACTCTGAGGACACCGGGTGACTGTTCATCTGACTGATGTCTAACCGAAAAGGGTGTTCAAATTGTTGTTTTGCTGTTGTTGTTTTGTTTTTGCTAGTTCTGGGGATTGAACCCAGGAACATTCCATCATCTCCAAGCTACACCCTCAGCCCTTTTTATTTTTTCTTTTGAAATAGTGTTTCCCTAAGTTGCTGAGGTTGTCCTCCTGCCTCAGCCTCCCAAGTACTAAGATTATAGGTGTGCACCACTATGCCCGGCTCAGAGTTGGCTTTGTTTTCCTGTTTGTTCTCTCTCTTCTGATAAAAGATTTTATAGTAAATTGGACCACAGTTAAGGAACTTTAAGTGATATTGGTTAATTTCTCAAGGAGTTTTGTATGTGAACAATTTATGCTTATGAAAACAAAGAGCTGTCTATTGCAGTGTATAGATTAAAAAACATAAAAAGTTTAGTTATTCATGCCATGAAAACTTCCTGATAAGGAAGCTATTTTTTATTTTTATTATTATTATTATTTTTTGTGGTGCTGGAGATTAAAACCAGGTGCATTCTATCTCTGAACTACACCCCCAGCCCTATTTATTATTTCTATTTTGAAGCAGGCTCTAAGATGCAAAGGGCCTTGTTAAATTGTGGATGCTGGCCTCCAACCTGTGATCCTCCTATCATAGTCTCCCAAATACTGGGGTTATAGGGAGTGGGAAAGTGTACAAAGAAAGTTTGATTTTTCTAAAAATGGTGACTATGAGACTGATTTTCAGACTCCATAATCAAGATACATTTTACTTGGAAAAAGATAATTGTTATGCTAGATTTTACTGCTCTTTTTGTTTTAAGGATTTCTGGTTGCTAGTGTTGCTCTTTTAACTGGTCTCTTAGTATGTTATGAAGGAAACACAAATAATTGACATCAAAAGATGAGATTCACTTCAACAAATTATTTTTGCTATTATTAAAAATATCAGAAGATAATTTTATTATGATGTATGATTAACATGCACCAATAAAAATGAAAAAAGATAATTTGTATTAGTAGCTTTAATTCATTTGCTGGGAACTGTTCTCTAAGATTTTGGTTTTATCCTTTATGTATTTTCATAAACACAATTTAAAGATATATTCAAGTAGTTATTCTTATTAGAATTAAGGTAAACAAATGAAGATTGTCCTCTTAAAATTAGGAATGAATAAATTAAACTAATTTAATTTCCATGACCTAGGAGATATTATTTTCCAGTGAAGATTTGAAAACTCTAGTAAATTTAACAAGTTTAGATTTACTAAATTGGTCTGAATTTATACATAGCACTACGAAAGTTCATTCTGCAGTTTTGTTCAGACTTTTCTAGTATACTTATTTGTGAATGCTGAGACCTGAGATGTTTCAATTGTTTTATTTTGTTCTCACAGAAAATATTACTGCCAAGCACATTGTGAGTAATGATAGCTCGGATAGTGATGATGAATCACAGGAACCCAAAGGTAAGACAGCCGGAAACCTTCCAGGCAGGTGTCCATGAGATGAGGGTCGGAATTTGTTGTCTGATTGATAGTCTTACTTAAGATGCTGCTGGTGCCCAAGCACTGGAGTGGTTGAACTGTAGCTTCCTATTAAGAGGATTGAATACTGCATCCTTCACCAAGCAGGCTATCATCTATTCATATCTATCCATCCATCCATCCATCTATCCATCCATCCATCTATCCATCTATCCATCTATCCATCTATCCATCTATCTATCTATCTCATCTATCATCTCTCTTATCTATCAATCAATCATCTATCATCTATCTTATCTATCTATCTACCATCTATCATCTCCCTTGTTCTCTTTGTAACACCTTGGAAGTATTTCCAGTTGGACAAATGAACAAATCCAAGGTGGTAGATATACCAAATTCTGTTTTAAGTCTGATTAGGGCACTGTGCTTCTCTGCATGGATGTTATAATTTATAGGAAAAAAAATTAGATATCTTAAGAATTAAAATTTCATTAAGTAATATGTGAAAACTTGTATTATCACTTCATTCTTAAGCCACCACACATCAGAACTACCCTGTGATTCTATCTAAATTCAATTAGAATGTCTATCGTCGAGAATACATACAATAACAAATGCTGGTGAGGATGTGGGGAAAAGGAATGCTTACACACTCTTTGTGAGATTGGAAATTAGTACAACCAGTATGGAGGTTCTTCAAAAGACTAGGAATAGAATCACTATATGACCCAGCTACACTCCTTAGTGTGTGTGTGTGTGTGTGTGTGTGTGTGTGTGTGTGTGTATGTGTGGTGTGTGTGTGTGTGTGCTACTGGGGATGGAACTCAAGGGTGTTCTACCTCCAGGTTTCACTCCCAGCCCTGTTTCATTTTTTATTTGGAAATAGTCTTGCTAAGTTGCTGAGAGTCTCACTAAGTAGCCGAGGCTGGCTTCCAATCTGCAACCTCTTGTCTCAGCCTCCCAAGTACTGCAACACCACACCTGGCTCTCAGTATCTTTAAAAAGAAAGAAAGAACCCAGCCTAGTGGTGCATGCTTATAATCCCAGTACTTGGGAGGCTGAGACTGGAGGATTCCTGGTTCGCAGCCAACCTCAGCTATTTAGTGAGGCCCTCCGCAACTTAGTGAGATCCTGTTTCAAAATAAAGAATAAAAAGTGGGTCTGGGGGTGTAGCTCGGAGTACAATGCCCCTGAGTTTCATCCCCAGTACTGAAAAGAAAAAAAAAAAAAGAAAGAAAACAAATAAGGAGTACTGTATTGATACATGCATACTCATGTTTATAGCAGCACAATTCACAATAGCCAAGTTATGGAACCAATCTAGGTGTCTGTCAACAGATGAACAGGTAAAGAAAATGTGTTATATACACACAATAGTGTTTTATTGGGCCATAAAGAAGAGCAAAATTGTGCAGTTTGCAGGAGAATGGACGGAACTGGAAAGCCTAATGCTAAGTGAGATCAGTTAGACTCAGATAATCAAGGACCACATGCTTTCTTTCATACATGGAAACTAGAGAGAAAATAGCAAAGAAATGGGACCTCATGAAAATTAAGAGAGAGACCAGTAGAGTAGTGGAAGGGACTTAGGGGAGGAGGAAGGGAGAGATAGGGGAGGTATACAGGGAAAGAAGTAAGCCAAATAATGTTATGTGCATATATGAAAATATCACCATGAATCGCATATCCTGTAGGGGGAGGGAAGAGGAGGGAGAGGGAAGGGGTGGGGAGAGAAACAGACCAGGTGATGCTGCGTGCATACAGGAATGTGTCCCTGTGAATCTCACTGTGAGGTACAATTATAATGACCAATAAAAATTAATTTTAGAAAAAGAAGTCTTAATCTGGGCAGTTTTCATTAAGCCCCAGGGTTGGCTACTGGAGTACAACTAGTTTCCCATCTCGATTTGCTCATTGTCCTGCTAATTGATGCAGCCAGTGATTTATCTAATCACATACAGCAGCCCTGTCTTTAGGCAGGGATCCTGAAAGAACCTTGGTCTTATTCTAGCTCCTTCATTTAAAAAAGTTCTAATTTTACAGTTTTTTTTTAGTTGTTTAAGGCTTTTTTTTTTTTTTGCGGTACTGGGGATTGAACTCAGGGGCATTCTACCTCTGAGCTACACCTCCAGCCCTATTTTTTATTCTTTATTTTGAAACCAAGTCTCACTAAGTTGCGGAGTGCCTCACTAGGTAGCTGAGGCTGGCCGCGAACCCGGATCCTCTGGTCTTAGCTTCCCGAATGCTGGGATTACAAGCATGCACCACCACGCCTGGCTTATTTAAGGCTTTCATTTTGAATTTCCTTTTAATGGAAGAAGTTAGCTAGTGCAAAGGGAATAGACACTACATTCTTAACATTTTGAGAAATAATTATATCTTGATTTAGGGACTACCAAGTAGACATCATCTTGGTTTGTCAATTATTAAGTAAATTACTATAGATAACCAGTCAGTAACATTTGCTGCCGGCTGCAGTAGTATCTGGTTCTTAAGGCTGAAAAGTTCAAGAACTCTTTGAATATGGCTGCTTTGGTACCAGTCTTGATTCGAGGATTATATTTACGATGTTTCTCTATTACCTCTTAGTATCCCTCTTTTCTTTTAAAATAGAGGGTGTTTTGTTTTTTGGAGCAGTTATCGTTTCACATAAAAGCTGAGCATAAAATACAGTTTCCATACATCTGCCCCCATTCACCCCCATCAAAAACATTTTCCACCATATCTTCAGTCCTCTGACTATTCACGTCTTCCTCTCCTCGAACTGCTGGTGAGCACTAATCAGTTTACTGTCTCCATAGTTTTACCTTTTGCAGCATGGCATACAGTTGGAATCGTACAGTGTGTAACCTGGATTCATAAGGGTGTTTATTGAATACTGGATGGGTGTTTAATCCTTTAGCTCTCTCTCCTCAGTTTGCATGCTTCATGGATGTTTAATAAACAGGATAATGGTTCTTAAAAACTTAAGGGATGTAAAGGATAGGATAAGCTAATATGGATTTCCTGTGTGTGGGGGGAGAGGGGGCATGCGAGCCTGAAGCCAGGGAAAAGGAAGAAAAGACCTGGGGAAGAGGATCAAAGGAGAAATGGAAGTTTACCTGGAAATTTAGAAACAGACCAAGTGTCACTGTCAAGCACCTAACCTTATGATGCTTGTAGGTAAAAGGCAACTAGGAACAAAAGTGACTGAATACTAACCTCATTAATTGAATAAATATATTAAATTAGAACCCAGAGAACTTTATTGCTAATGGTAACATTCAAGGAACCAAAGAAGATCTCTTTCTTTAACATGCATTTTGGAGTGTGTATAATATATGTATATATATTTTTTGGAGTGTTTATAATATATGTATATATATATATTTGCTTTTGCTTTAGGCACTGAAAATGAAGATGCAGAAAGAGAATATCAGAATGATAATCAAGCAAGTTGGGTCCATCGTATGTTAATGGCCCTGGTGAGTGATTCGGCTTTATTCAATACCCGAGAAGGACGTGCTGGAAAAGTGCACAACTTCATGTTGGGCTTGAATCTCAATACATCTTACCCGCTGTCTCCTTTGAGAGACTACTCCACACAGGAATCCTTCGATGACGATGAACTGGACGCAGCTGTAGCAGGTAAGTAGAGGAAAGTGCAAACTAATTCAGGAGAACTTTACTTTTTTCCCTTGAAGAGAAACATTTTAATTACTATCAATATTTATTTATACTCAACTACAAGAACATGCATTTAATGTGTGAGGGGCTTTTAAATTACTTTCCATATATTTATTACTGCAATGCAATTATACATGCTAGTGATACTCAAAGTGATACAAACACACATGCACAGATCACTTGGTATATTTTTCTCCATATACTTCCCTTTTCCCCTTCCTCCCTCTCTATCCATGTCAGTGAGATTGGTAGTGAAAATTTGTATGGAGGTAACCTTATTTGAACTGTTCCTTGTCAATCCTCCTTTTTCTCCTCCCCCTCTGCCTCCCCCAATTCCCTTCACGATTTTACTGTTTTCTTTCCTAATTTGACTGAATTCCCTTTTGCTTCCTATTTTCTCTGTAGCTTCCACATATGAGAGAAAAACATACAGCTGTTGACTTTCTGAGTCTGACCGATCTCCCTTACTTAGCCTACTATTTCCTTGGCCTAGTTATGTCAGTCTAGAAAGTGTTCATTGAAATATGAGATGTGATTTGTATGGATCAGAGTTCACTTGCAGAAAATAGGAAACCCTCTACCTTGACAACAACAAGGGCTGTAGAGTGGGAATTAGGTGTTTACAAAATTGTGCCAAGTATTAGGGAGGCAAACTCCGGGCCAAGCTTCCTGGAGTGACTCCAGAAACACTTCAGAATCATCCCACAAACGCCTCCACAACTGTGCTTGGTAATAGGAAGCTCAGAAACATGGGCTCTGCCTCATTTCCTTCTTCCAATCACGGGGGCGTTCCTCCTTGGCTGAGGCCAGGTCACCCCTGGCTGGAGCTTGGGGGAATCTGGTGACCATCTCCCTTAGCCTGGCGCCCTCGTGTGGTGGAAGAGCGCATGCCACTGGAGTTGGGACGGGGTTGAGTTAGCCAGTGTGCTGTCCCTCCCGACTAGTGAATTGGCTTCTCCACTTCCCAGAACGATCAGGAAACCTTCTTAAAGCCAGCTAGTAAGAGTGTAGTCACTTTCAGGTTTGCCACTTAGGCAAATCCCCAAGAATAATTCTCTTTATGTTTCAGTTCCAGGTGGGTTATAGACTAAAAGTTAAATTTAACCAGGTATGGTGGCCCACACCTGTAATCCCAGTACTTCGGAGGCTGAGACAAGAAGATCTCATGTTCATGGCCAGCCTCAGCAATTTAGCAAGACTTTCAGCAACTTTGTGAGACCCTGTTTCAAAACAAAAGAAAATAAAGGGCTGGGGGCGTAGCTCAGTTAGAATGCTCTTGAATTCAATCCCCAGTACCCTTCCCCTCCCCAAAGTTTTATTTGCTTTTGTGACTAGTCAATATATATTCATCTTTCTTGGGATGACCCTGTCACCTAAAATTTTTCTTCTTTATCATATCTTCCCTTAATTATCCAAGAGTCTCAATCATTTCTGCCTTAAAGTCATTGACAAGATGCTGTTAAAAACTTAAATGAGACATTTCAACAAAAAAAATTTTCCATTGCCCTTTTCTTGTGTCAGACCTATAAAATATTTGTGAAAATTAGAATATGGCTTTATATTCTGGTGTTGTTATTTCTACTTGTTATTTGCCTTGAGGGGAATTGCAAAGTGACCCCTGTTGTTTGAGCAAGATGAGTATAAACTCACTGTATTTTACATTCTGCTCATGGCATTAAACTCTAGGATATTAGTTATATCCAATTATATATTGTAACCCAATCCCTTTCATATTAACTATTAGACAATTCTATTCATGATAAAATGAATATGTATTTTAACATTGATCCAAACTAAAATTACATTTAATTATACAATCAATGAAAAAAATTTTTTTTGGTTTGGTGACATTGCAATACCAATTAAAAGCGTTTTTCTCTAGAAACTTATGCTTATAATTATGGGCTTAAAACAAATTATATTCACAGAGCACTGAGATTCATGAAGAATCTTTAGTTATTTTATTGTAGAGAAAAGGAAGATCAAAGAAAGCAATTTCACTGTCTCTGTCTAAAATTGCTTAGAAGCTCTGGGATTGGGACACAACTGTTGGTCTTGCTTCTAAGCTTTTCTCTTCTGCTGCACATCACCCCCTAGGTTCCATTAGTCATCGTATTGCTGATGTAAAAATGGAAGTTTCCTTTGTGTAAACTTTATACATCTGTTTTACATGATTTCCTTGCCAACATGGTTCCTCTGTGGTTTGTGTCCCACGATTTTTGTATCCCACATTTAACAATTTCCTGGTAGTATCGCAACCTTTTATGTGGATTTGGTGGTATCAGGGTTGCCAGATAACATTAAAAAAAATTCCAGTTAAATTTTAGTTTTAAATAATGTGCCTCGTACATAAAAATAATGTATATACAATCCTTGTAACATTTGGAATATACTTAGATTAAGCAAATATTTGTTGCTTATCATAAACGCAGATTAAATTGGCAATCCTGTATTTTTTTTCTTTTTTTTTATTTTTATTTTTTGCGGTACTGGGGATTGAACTCAGAGGCATTCTACCTTCGAGCTACACCCCTAGCCCTATTTTTTATTCTTTATTTTGAAACTAGGTCTCACTAAGTTTCGGAGTGCCTCACTAAGCAGCTGAGACTGGCCGTGAACTCGGATCCTCCGGTCTCAGCCTCCCAAATGCTGGGATTACAAGCGTGCGCCACCACGTCCAGCTGGCAATCCTGTATTTTGATTAGCCACATTTAGCAATGTTAGAAAGCTTCCTCTTCCTCTTTCTCAGTTCCTTTCAAATTGTTCTGCCTTTTCATCTTCTCTCTTTCCTTCATCCATTCTTGCATTCACACAGTATTTACAAACACTTATAATTGCTTCTTTCTCACCATCCGATAGTTAACAAAACAGACAGCAATCCTTGTCTTTATAAACATTAAAATCATTTGATAGCCCTTCCTTGAAGTTTTGACTCATGGAAGGATTTATATACTTTGGTTAATAAAAGTAGAAAAGTAAGTAAAACTAAAAACCAGCCACTCTAATCCCAATGGAGCCGTAAATTAGCAAGGATGCAGCCTTAATTGAGACTAAAGGTGCAAACAGAATTTGAGTAGAATATGGGCAATTTCCCATTTCTCTGGGATTTGGAGAATAAGAGTTGCATATCCCACTTCTTGTCCCACTTCTTTCTTCACTTGATGACCTTTGAAAGAAGAATTGTGAAAAGTTTTCATAAAATTATATGAGCAAATATAAAAATTCCATCCTCCTCAAATAAGGTATTATGTATACTAAATACTTTTTTTGAGATATTCTGAAATGTTCTAGCTTCAAATTGTTTTAAATTAATGATCTTTGTAAAAAATTATTTTTACTTCTCAGTGTGTATACCATTTAAATTACATTTTTCTCATTTCATATTTATGCCATTGAAAAAATATATGGCTACAAATTTCAGTACAACATTCAGTCAGTTCATTGATGAAGTCATTCAGCTTCATTGGCATAACAATACTGCTCAAAATAATTTCATTTTAGACTGTTTACTGAGTGGATTAGTGTTTTTTTTAATACAAAGCCCTTACTTTATCTCATTCTGTTGTTATCAAGCTTTAGAATAATCATATATTTGAAATGAAAATTAAAAGGTTTATTAAAAACTATGACCATTTTGGTTCAAAAAGTCTTTATTAAAATTCCTATTTATTATACGGATAAAACACAATTAAAACATTAAGGCTATTTGTCTTATAATTTTATACATTCCTCATGCAAAAAATAGATTTTCATCAATCTCGGAAAAATGTTTTATTTTATGTGGTAGTGGTGGTGGTGGTGATAGGGTGTGTGCATGTGTGTGTGTGTGTGTGTGTGTGTGTGTGTGTGTGAGAGAGAGAGAGAGAGAGAGAGAGAGAGAGAGAGAGAGAGAGAGAAACGGACAGACTGGGGATTGAACCCAGGGGAATTCTAGTTCTGAGCTAAAGTCTCAGCCCTACTTTATTCAACTTTTTATTTTGAAACAAAGTCTTGCTAAATTGCTGTGCACTGGCCTTGAACCTGAAAGCCTCCTGTCTCACACTCCCAAGTACTTGGATCATGGGATCACAGGTGTCTGCCATCTCATCAGGCTTGGTGACTTTGTTTATGCAAATTAAAATTTGAGGATATTAAAACAGTCTCAACCAAAGATAAGAAAAAGTGCACTATTTTGTGCCTATTACTTTCTCTTGCAGACTATCTTTTGAAATTGAACAAGATAAATTGTAAGATGATAAAATTCCCCTCATTAGTTTACTGCAAAATAGTTTTAATATCTGTAGACACCAATTTGGGGGAAGCTATTCATTAGTTGCATGATTTCTTTCCTGTTTACTTTTGTGTTTATGTTATTTACAGTGACACACACCATCTGGAATAAGAAATCAAGACATGAGTTATTTAGGCCAAAGTTTAAAACACAGACATCTAAATATTTATGCATTGTAAACTGAATCTGTGATGCATTTATAAAATGACCATCACAAATACCCACAGCTGAACTGTTTTTAGGAGATGTTACATAATTATAGAACATAGATATGATACCTATCACAGAACCCTATTAACTTAATTCACAGGTTTGGAAATATTGTATGTTTTAATTTATGAGAGAATATTCCTTCATTGTGGCCATTACTTAAGCTGCTGAATCTTGTCTTTCTTAAATCTGTTTGTCCATGGAACTCTTATTTTGTGAGAAGCACCGGTTGAAATTTTGCAAAAACTATGCTTTTTGTAATACAATTAAGAAATACTACTTAATGTCAGTTTATCTGCTCAGTGGTGTTCAGCCTACATGCTAGAGTTGGAAATTAGTTCACTTAATGATTTTTTTTTCTCAATTGCAATCTTGGGTTTAAGAGAGGAGAAAAAAATAAATAAAAAAGGAAAACTACTAGTTTCCCGAGAAGAGGAGGCAACTCAAGCAGAGTTCATCTTTTAGCTAAAATTTTAAAAAATAACACTGAGCTTGTGAAGTCAAAGAAAAATATTTATGAGTTATTGTGCTTTATTACATTAGGGAAAATTACAGCATTTAAAAACACTCTCACTAATGTAGTTTTAAAATTATTATGTTTAGTTTTTGGTTTTTTTGGTAATTGGATTTGAACCCAAGGGCAGTCTATCTCCAGCTATACACTCCCCCCCCCCCTATTTTATGTTTTGTTTTGAAACAGGTCTCGGGTCTCCCCAGGTTACTGAGAGTCTTGCTATTTGCTGAGGCTGTCCTCGAACCCTCAATCCTTCTGTCTCAGCCTCCTAAGTACTAGGATTACAGGCTTGTGCCACTGATCCCAGCTTGTTGTGATTTTAGTAGCTAATAGAAGTATGTATTGATAGCTTCTATACATTATAGTTCCTGCTTTTTAAGTTATTCATTTTGAATACTTTTAGTTTCTTTGGCCAACTACAATCGACTTTCCTTATCCTCAGTTTTGCTTTCTGTGGTTTTAGTTACTTCAGTAAAGACAAGCTGGGAGTGGTGGTGTACGCTTGTAATCCCAGCATTCGGGAGGCTGAGACCGGAGGATCCGGGTTCAAGGCCAGCCTCAGCTACCTAGTGAGGCAGTCTGCAACTTAGTCAGACCCTGTTTCAAAATAAAGACTAAAAAATAGGGCTGGGGGTATAGCTCAGAGGTAGAATGCCCCTGAGTCCAATCCCCAGTACCGCAAAAAAAAAAAAAAAAAAAGTAAAGACTTACGTAATGGGAGACAATCCTATGAAAGAGGTCGTAGCTGAGAGTTAACACCGGAGCCCATGCTCATTTCTCTCCATGCGTGGCCCCACTTATCCCTCAAATAAGCAAACTTATTTGATAATTACTTTTATCCTGCTGTTACAGGTGACAACATTTATAACTTAAAGACAGCAACTATCCTCACAATTATCAGAAAGTTAGACTCATGACCAGCTCTATTTATTTCCAAAGCTTGATGGGCCAGCCATAAGGAATTCTGTCTTTCAAATTTACCATACATATTTTTGTATCTTAAATAATGTCAGATAATCATTTCGTTTATTTTTGTCTGGCCTTTCTCTTCTTCAGATCCTGACGAGTTTGAGCGAATATATGAACCACTTGACGTCAAAAGTAAAAAGATTCACGTAGTGGACAGTGGTCTCACCTTTAATCTGCCGTATCCCTTGATTTTGAGACCTCAGAGAGGGGTAGATCTCATCATTTCTTTTGACTTTTCTGCAAGACCGAGTGACACTAGCCCTCCGTTCAAGGTAAGAAGACTTTATATAGTGTACCACTCTACCCCGTTATTTTACATGTCCTATGGATCTCTTAGTTCCCTTGACACCTGATTCTTATCCCTTTAATCTCTCTTCTGCATTTTGATGAGTAATATTTCTCAAGTGCAGATGTGATTCCAAATAGTTAAATGAGTCCAGTGAGTCCAATCAGATTCAGAGCCCTGGGCAGAACAAGAATGAGAAGCCAGATATAAGTGTAGGAGGGAAATTAGGATGTGATTTGAAAATTAGCCTGTGAAAGTTAATTAAAACCTCTCACGGAGAGGGCCAAGTTTGAGATATTGACATAAAATAGTACTTGGAAGAACAACACTGTCAAGAGAGAAGAAAGAAAATAAAGGAAGAATGCAGTTAGGAGAATGGAGATTTTTTTTTTGAACTTAGAGGAATATTAATTTTGGGAGGTTGAACCCAAGGGCATTCTACCTCCAAGCTGTACCCTCCAGCCCTGTTTCTAATTCTTTATTTTGAAACAGGGTCTCACTAAGTTGTGGAGGGCCTCACTAAGAGGCTGAGGCTGGCTGTGAATCCACGAATCCTCCTGTCTCAGCCTCTCAAGTTCTGGGATTACAAGCGTGCACCATCACACCCAGCTAGAATGTTATTTTTTTAATGTACTTTTATTGGTGCATTGTAGCCATGCATCATATTGAGGTTTAGTGTGATAGAAACATACATTCACACAGTGCCCAGCGCGTTTCCCCCTGAATCTCACCCTGTCTCTCCTCCTCCCCTTTCATAATATTGAAATTGGCATTGATAGCTTCAGGAACATACATAAGATTGTTCAAACTGTTTCCTTCATCAGGTTAACCCTTTCCTCTCCCCACCACCCTCTCCTAACTGGTATCTCTCCTCATTTATGTGAAGACTTTTGCAACCTAGGTGTTCCTCAACAGATAGATGGGTTACAAAACTGGGATATACACACAATGGAGGTTTTCCTCAGGCATGGAGAAGAATAAGGTCTTGTCATTTGCAGGAAAATGGATGGAACTAGAGACTAGTATGCTAAGTGACATATTAGCCAGTCTTAGAAAGTGAAAGGTTGTATGTTATGTGGAAGCCCGAGAAAAAATGAGAACCCAATTGAAGATATTTAATAAGTGCATCTTTGGTGCACTGGACATACACACAGAGAAAAAAAATCAAAATACTAGCAGTTGTTGTCTGGAAGTACTGGATGTGTATTGCAAACTTTCATACTTTTTGCAAGAATATAGTGTTCTTTGTCACAAATAATAGAGTCAACATTTTAAAACTACTTCAAAGTATAATGCCTCTTTTTAGTGGTACAAAGTGGTATTCAAAGCCCCCTTTCATATCTACTCATTGTGGTAATGAAGCTGATTCATATATAAAATGACGGCTTTGACATTTTACACCCCCATTAGTTAAGTGAATAATACAGTACCTTCTGCCACCAGAACTGGCTTCTAAGTGAGCACCTTAGAGTCATCACTGCAACCCCCTCCCCACTGCTCCTCATGGTCACTAACCCCTGCTCCCAGTGCCCCTAGTCACCTAGTCTGATGTAATGCTTCATTATCCTCTGCTTGGATTACACCAACCCCTCTGAATCCTTTGCCTTCCATTTTCCAACTCATCATACTTTCTACTTTTGGGTTAATCATCCCCAAATTCCCATGATGCCATTTGTCTACTGGAAACCCTCCACTCTTCTATCTTATCTTTTACCATCTAATTGTCCTTTTTTTTTTTTTTGGTACTAGGAATTGAATTGAAGCTAGCAACATTGTACCTCTGAGTTACACCCCCAACCCTATTCTATTTTTTAGTTTGAAACAGGGTTTCACTAAGTTGCTGAGGACCTCCCTAAGTTTCTGAGACTGGCCTTGAAACTACAATCTTCTTATCTCCTGTTGGATGTTAAATTCTCCCCTTACTCCTCTTCTAAAGGGAGCTTAATAATCTGTTACTTTCAATCAGATCACTCCAAACTGGCCCATGCCTTAGCCCTGTGGACATCAACCCACCATAGCTAAGGATGGGAAATACATAGCATTTGATGTTACACTTGCAGGATGACCTCGTGTATCCACTCCCCAGAATTGCTGTAACAAATCATCTGGAACCTGGTGCCATGAAGCAACAGAAATGTATTTGCTCACAGTTCTGAAAGCCTAAAGTTGAACCTGAGGTCTCAGCAGGGCTGCACTCTCTACAAGGCTCTGTAATATAATCGTTCCTTGTCTTTCACAGCTTCTGGTAGCTCTAGGCATTTCCCCATGTGTGTATGTGTGTGTGTGTGTGTGTGTGTGTGTGTGTGTGTGTGTGTGTGTGTGTGTGTGTTTGTGTGATTTCTTCTATCTTTTATAAAAGGGACAGTTGTTACTGAATTTAGGGCCCACTATATAATCCAGGATGATCTCGGCTGATGATCTCTGCTCAAGATCCCTAACTTAATTACATTTGTACAGAATCCTTTTCTTACATGAGGTCACATTTACAGTCCCTTGTGGTCAGGGCATGGATTTATCTTTTAGGGGGCCACCATTCAGACCACTACACCCGTGTTAGTTATTAGGGATCACATGACTTGTCATAGAGGTACCCAACATTGATTTCTCCATGAATATTTTTGTGAGTTTATAGTGGTGACCTCTTAATGAAGAGAAACTAACAATAACTACAAAGTATTAGGTCAACTCTATATGACATTAGCTATAGAAAATTACTTTTGTGTCTACTCCATTATGAAGGACTTGAAGCCTTATACCAGCATGTCTTTTAGTGGACGTGAGAGTGACCATAACCATAAAATAAGGAATTTTAAGTTCTGGTTTCTGTCTGCTCTGGTTTCTGAAAGTACAATATATAGTACTTTTAAAAATGCATTTTATGTTCATATAAAATGTTTCTTTATATAAATAAATTAAATGGCATGTGTATGCCATTTCCACTATGATTTGAATATATTTCTATGTAATTTAGATTGCTTTTCTTTTCCCCCAAGATTTTGTTGTTGTTGTTGTGGTACTGGGATTAAACCCAGGAGTATTTTACTTCTGAGCTACACCCCCAGCCCTTTTTTATTTTTTTATTTTGAAACAGAGTCTCACCAAATTGCTAAGGGCCTGGTTAAGTTGCTGAGGCTGGTCTTGAACCTACTATTTTCCTATCTCAGCCTCCTAAGTACTGGGATTACAGTTGTGCGCCACCACGCTCAGCTTCCCTCAAGACTTTTTAGCCCCATTTTGGTACTTACAAGTGAACACAGATATTTGACAAAGTATCACTTCTTTGAGGGACACTGTCAAGTTTTTCTCTTTACAGAAAATCATTTTGGTCAGTGTTATGGAAATTGACCATAAATTAGTCTGTGTAAATGTGAAGTAGCTGAGCTGTCAATCAACAACCATACAGATCCTTAGAACAGAACAGAACAGAACAGAACAGCACAGAACACAGTTCTGGCTTATTGCTGTCATTTTTTTTTTTTTTTTCGGTACTGGGGATTGAACTCAGGGGTGTTCTACCTCCAAGCTATACCCCCAGCCTTATTTTGTATTCTTTATTTTGAAACCAAGTCTCACTAAGTTGCAGAGTGCCTCACTAGGTAGCTGAGGCTGGCCTCGAACCCGGATCCTCCGGTATTACTGTCATCTTTGAAGCAGCATGTTTTTTTTTTTTTTTTTTTTTTTTTTTTTTTTTAATTCACTGCATTCTTCCAAGACTCTTTTCAAACTTACGGCTTTACTCAGAGAGAACAATGACATCAGAAAGGAGATGGTTTTTCCAGCCTGTAATCACTGTCTTCATAGTCATTGGTTTTTCATTTTTTCCACAGCAGGATCGCAGGAGGAAAGGGAAAGTTTCCAGCTCTTCCTGATTCCGGGGCAAAATTATCCATCTAAAAATAGCCTGGCTTTTACCTCGTCCTCCTTCCCCACATCCACGCATCCGTGGTCATACCCTGAGTCATATTTGTAAACACTAGAAAGCCCTCACGTAACTGCTCCCCAGTGTGAACTTTTGGTTTTATTTCGGTGTTGAATCGTCATGAATGAATAATTGTGAAGAGTGCCAGACGTGGAATAATGGGCTGATTAATCCAATTGAACTTGGGGGAAAAGAGAGGGGTGAAGGATAGAAGTGCTTTCCAGTTTCAAACAAGAAATTACTCACACAGAGATGGGATTTTCAGCCAAAAAACTGGATGTAGCACAATGGTTTATGGAGCAAATGCTCTCCTCTCCACTAAATCTTCATTCTCCTGCATTTTTCTTTCTTTCTTTTTTTTAATTAAAAAAAAATTTTTTTTGTGGTACTGAGGATTGAACCCACCAGCCCTATTTGTTGTACTTTATTTTGAAACAGGGTCTCACTAAGTTTCTGGGGACCTCGCTAAATTGCTGAAGCTGGTCTTGAACCTTCGATCCTCCTGTCTCAGCCTCTCAAGTACTGAGATTGCGGACATGCACCACAGTGCCCAACTGGATTTTTCATTTCTATATAAATGGCATTGAGAGAAAGTTGACCAGCTTAAAATTCACAACATTCTAGACACATCAAGAACAATGAAAACTCAAAGAAAAGTGTATTTTTATCTGAATTCTATGTGAAAGTACTTGTTTTCTTTGAATCTAAATTATTGATGTTTTGATATCTCATTTAATCCTCACAGCATTATTGTGAAGGAGGTGCTGGTATTAGCTTTATTTTACAAAGGTAGACAATGTGCTGCAGAAATAAAGAAGAATAAAATAATGGGATTTTCAAGAAAATGGAAGGACCGGGAGAAAATAATGTTAAGTGAGAGTAGCCAGTCACAGAAAGTGAAGGGACATATGTTTTCTTTAACATGATCAAGCTAGGGAGTAACTGTGATACCAGAGGGACTCCAGATAACAGAGGAGAGACCTCAGTGCACCCAGGGAGGTGTTCTAAGGGAAGGGGAGGGGGAAGATTGAAGTTCATTTTTGGAAATACTACCATCGACTGTGTGTACATATGTGAAAATCCCAATGTTAATCTCACTACTCTGAAGTGGGGGAGACAGGGAGGTGGGGGGAGTACCAAGTGCTGTGTGCATGTATGTCATTGCCAACATGATTTACATTGTGATGTGAGACCATAATGCACCAATAAAAGCACATAAAATAATAATAATAAAATAAAGTAGTTGTTAAAAATTCTTAAAAAAAAAGAATAACGCCAGTATTATTAGAGTTAAAAAAAAAGATGTGTTGCTGAGAAATAGGGAATAGATAACATACAGGTAGATGGATAGCGAACAAACCAGTTCCTGTTTCTTGTTATAATCCCTATGGTGCCATCAGGAATGTGTTAGTGCACATCGTAGACCCCCCAAATAGTCTTCCCTGCTGAGCTGTGGTGTCTAAGCAACTTGCCTTGGGTCATCCAGCCAACAGGTTAAGGCGTGCGTTTGGGTTGGGTCTTTCAGACTACACCAACCCAGACACAAGGCATCACCATCCTTGCCGGTATCCTACGGAACTACGGTATCTATTTATCTCCCCCTTGACTTGTAATCTCTAAATAAAGCTTAAGCTCCTTTTGTATGCCTAGAACATAGAAGGTGTTCAATTAGTCAATGTTGAGTGAATTAATAAGTAATCTGAGGAAATAGTCTGGGTATATAGCAGAATCTCATGGCAACCTAACCTTTTCATCACATTTACAACAATTTTGGACAGGAAGAATTATTTGATTACTTTCCCCAGATATTTTACTCCCTGTTATATGCCCAGCTTCTAGCATGGGACATAGATCAGCCACTAATGATTATTGTTGAAGGGATCAATATGATGACAAGAGTATTTGTTTTGAAATTTACCATTCTAACCCTAGCTTGGTGGCACATACCTGTAATCTTAGTAGTTGGGAGGCTGAGACAGGAGGATAGTAGGTTTGAGGACAGCCTCAGCAACTTAGACTTTCAGCAACTTGGAGAGATCCTGTTTTAAAACAAAATAAATAAATAAAAAGAGCTGGAGGTGTAGCTCAGTAGTAGAATACACCTGTGTTCAATCCCCAGTACCACAAAATAAAACAAAATTTGTGATTCTGATGATGATTTCCCCCAATCTCCTCTTATAGTTTCCTTAATATTATTCCTATCTCTCTTCTTTTTCACTTCCCCCCCTCTCTTTTATTCTCTTTGTTGCTATTATTTATTAAACATTTGTGTGGCATCCAATATGTGATAAATACTGTACATTTACTTAACTCTAATTGCAATCCTATGAGATATGTATCAGTATTATCATCATATGTATGTTTAAGTATGAAGATGTTCAGAAACAGGCCCAAGTCCACAGAATTCCCTTTTGGATTCAGGCCTCTGGCCCCAGATGCCTAAACTACACAATAGTGTATCTGAGTATCTGAATTTACACTACAATGTTGTGCTTCTTATTTATCCCTCTCCTCTTGAAGCTGCACATGAATGGAAATGAGTCCTATTTGCTATACATACTAATATTGATTTATGTTCTCTAAGTTTAAATTTACTATTATTATTTTTGTACACCAAGTCAGCTTTAATGCTAAGATAAACAAAGCTGAAATCTTAGTGGTGGACAACAAACACGTGTCTCTTGGTCCTGCTTCATGTCAACAGGTGTAGGTCAGCTGCTGTGTCTCTGTTCCATGCACCTCCTCTCTCTGGTGGAGATGTATATCCTCATATTAGGAAGGGAGTGAATATGTGGAGATCATCATATAATCTGCCACATCCATCACTCGAGGACCACAGGAGCTCAGTAGGGTCTAGTCTGGGCCACTCTGCATAAAATAGCCATGTGCTGAGGAAGAAGCTCAACTTTTCACAAACGGAAGCTGAAACAGCTGATTTGGAGAAAGTAAAATATTTTTATAAATGTAAAATGAATTAAGTTGCAATTGGTACTAGGGTGGAGATGATATAGGTAAAAAGAAAAAATCTAGTTACAAAACATTCCTCATTCTGCACCATCATTTTTTTTAATTCCTAAGGGTTAAAAATA
This sequence comes from Graphiurus murinus, assembly GCA_004027655.1. Classification (NCBI taxonomy): domain Eukaryota; kingdom Metazoa; phylum Chordata; class Mammalia; order Rodentia; family Gliridae; genus Graphiurus; species Graphiurus murinus. Next base: position 30,151 of record PVLC010005783.1, read on the forward strand.
TTTAAATGGTTTTAAATACTCTGAACCTATATACCAATATATATGGATTATATATGTATATATGAGCTATAAACAAATTTATTTATGGTTATAAATGCTATAAATATATATAAATATATACTTCTGGTAAATACTGTGAACTCATATATATACATACATATATATGCATATATATTTCTTGTTATACATACTCTGAGCCTATATTTCTCTATGTATTATTTCTATATTATATATTTATATGATATAACATTATTACATTATATAATACATTCTATATTCTCTATTATATATTCTATACTTATATATATTTCTCTTTCTGTGTGTATATACATATATATATATATCAGATTCTCCAATATGTGTGTGTGTGTGTGTGTGTGTATATATATATATATTCTACAATATAACTTCATTGAATACAGTTCATCAACAATTTTTCAAATGCCGGCTGTGAAGCCAGTCTTGTTTCAAGAATTGATGTGACAAGATTGAGCTCACAGGTAGAGTAATTTTATAGATTTTTTTTAGATGTATGAGCTCCTTGTAAACAGGGTTGTTACGTATCCTAGCTAACAGCACACTGCTGACAGAAAGTATGCACCTAATGAATATTGAACAGTGATCAGACCAACTGAGCAAATGAAGATGGAAAATTTCACAATGCATCTTTCTCTCTTTCCCATAGGAACTTCTACTTGCAGAGAAATGGGCTAAAATGAACAAGCTCCCCTTTCCAAAGATTGATCCTTATGTGTTTGATCGGGAGGGACTGAAGGAGTGCTATGTCTTTAAGCCCAAGAATCCTGACATGGAGAAAGATTGCCCTACCATCATTCACTTTGTCCTGGCCAACATCAACTTTAGAAAGTACAAGGCTCCAGGTATTCCATAAACCAGAAGTCTGGCGGGGGAACAAGACTGATATTAAGCTGATTCACAGGGCATGTCTCTACCCACTATTGCAGCATGGAAAGCTGCTCTTGCCTTCATAAATAGTTGCTATCCCAACACCCTAAATACTTTTCTTCTTTTTTTTTTTAACACCAAGATTCCCCCAAGTTCTTCACAACCCAGATACTAAAGGGTTAATTGAGTAGCTCAGCAGAAATCTTTGGGGCTTTACTTCAAAACCTTGAGATATATTTGTTCTGGTTGGTTGGTGCTCTTGTTATCGGCACTGTTGAATATCACCCTTGTGAGTTCTTGTGAGTTTTTTATTTTTTTTATAAAAATAAAAAAGACCCAAGCTCCCTTGCCTTCTTCTACTGGAAAGGATGATTTGGGGGCCTATGTGGTTCCATTCAATGTCCTAGACTTTCCCTAGAGGGTCAAGTTCACCATGGCAACAGCCAGTTGACTGACACATGCTTTGCTGCCTGCCTCCCTTTGCTTTACCACTCTCCTGCTTCCTAACTAATAAACTACATGAGTCTTTTCCTAGAATCGACTTCTGGGGGAACCCAAACCAAAACATGATTGTTTTAGAACAATCATGCAAAAACTAACTCTGTGAATTTTAACTGACCACAGAGTTAATGTGATCTAGCAGTGCAACATGACTAGCAATTTCAGACTTCCAGGTTGCATTCCGTAGAAAATGAGAATCAATTTCAAGTTGTAATCTTTCTGTTTTATGACATCCACAGTAGCCTGTCAACTTTTCTATATCCTAGAAGGCACAGATTAACAAAAGGAGACCTACACATTGGTAGCCAGGATGTTTAAGGCTCTACAAAACCATGTTATCTTAGGATCAGAAAATGTATTTTTCAATTTTGTGAATGGAAAGACACAAGGAATAGGGAAGATAGGCAAAGGGCTTATGAGGAAGGAGATGGTTCCTTCTAGATTTCTTGGGGAGAAAAAGGATCAGTAGGGATGGAGCTTATTGTGAGATATGCCTCAGCATGGAGGGAGGAGAACTGGCTGCCTTTTTTATATTTATACAATGAAGCCCTGGAAACCTAGAGAATTTCCTATCACTCTCAATTCCCAAGGAGACATTCATGGAGCAGTTGACATGTGTGAGGCCAAAATAAGGTTGGATTTCTGTGGCTTGCAGATAGTTAGACGGTGCTTTGGTTTGGGTTCCCCCAGAAGTCGATTCTAGGAAAAGATTCATGTCGTTTATTAGTTAGGAAGCAGTGGAATGGTAAAGCAAAGGGAGGCAGGCAGCAAAGCATGTGTCAGTCAACTGGCTGTTGCCATGGTGAACTTGACCCTCTAGGGAAAGTCTAGGACATTGAATGGAACCATATAGGCCCCCAAATCATCCTTTCCAGTAGAAGAAGGCAAGGGAGCTTGGGTCTTTTTTATTTTTATTTATTTATTTATTTATTTATTGGTACTGGGGATTGAACCAGGGGCATTCTACCTCTGAGCTACACCCCCAGCCCGATTTTATCTATTTTTGGAAGCAGAGTCTCACTAGGCTGTTGAGAATCTCGTTAGGTTGCTGAGGCTGGTTGTGAACCTGCAATCCTTCTGTCTCAGCTTCCCAAGTACTGGGATTACAGGTGGGCACCACCATACTTGGCTGTGCTTGAGTACTTATATACCAACTCCCTGAAGCCTGTGGTTGACTGCCGCCTGGGGTAGAGTGTTACTTATTAGAATTCCCAGCCTGATGGCAGTGGGTAAAGTAACCTTCTACACTAGGAAGGAGAGTGAAAAAAAAAAAAACCAATAACGTTGAGTTTAGAAATGCAGATATGGGCAGTCAGGAGGCATCCAGTCATGACACAGAGATGTGACAAAGTCCAGGGGTGCTACAGATTGTGTGGTCTCTGAGTAGGTCCCCGGAACTGTTTAGAGATATTCTGCAGTTTTCAAAATGACACCATGATGACTTTTTGGTATTCAGGTGTTCCAAGAGAAACCAAGGAAGAAAAAGAAATAGCCGACTTTGATATTTTTGATGATCCCGAATCACCATTTTCAACCTTCAACTTTCAATATCCAAATCAAGCGTTCAAAAGGCTACATGACCTGATGTACTTCAATACCTTGAACAATATCAATGTAAGTATCTCCTGGGACTGAGGATAATGTCAAATGACTTCCACGTCACCTGAATACAGTGATACCTATTTTTTTTTAAATATACTTTTATTGATGCCTTGTAGTCTCACATCATAATGTAGTTCGGAGTTATAGGGACATACATGCACACAGCACTTGGTGAGCTCTTCCTCAGCTCCCTCACTGCATACCCCTTCCCATACGTGATACTGAGATTGGCATTGGTATTCTCACGTATGTACATAACATTAAAGGAAGCTGTTTCCTTTATTAATTCTCCCCTCACACACACCACCCCTCCCTGGACCACCTCCCTCGCTCCACTAGGGTTTCTCCTCCATTACCTAAGGTTCTTCTTGTACCCCGATTACTCCCTAGCTTCCACATATGAGAGAAAACATATGACCCTTTACGTCCTATAACTGGCTAATCTCATCATAATTTCCCCAGGTCCATCTATTTTCCCAAAAATGACATAATTTTGTTCTTTACTGCTGAGTAGAATTCTGTCGTGTGTATATCCCATAATTTTGTAATCCACTCCTCTATCGATGAACACCTAGGTTGATTCTGTGATTTGGCTGTTGTGAATTGTGCTGCTGTAAACACGGATACACATGGTGATACCACTTTTTAATTGATTGAAAAGAAAAGCAACATTCATGAGTGACAAATACCCAAAGTGGACTTCTTCTCATGAATTACTGTACTAATCTTCAGAATAATCTTACAAAATTTATAAATAATGAGACTAATGGCTCCAAATTGGCAGGACTTGCATTTTATACAATTATTTGGTAAATGAATTAATACTCAAGTACTTTCCCAAGGTGTCTAATATATTCAACATATGATTAAAATAAATTATTAAGAAGAAAATGATGAAAATGAAAGATAAGAGTGAGAAAGTGGGTGTAACCAGAAATGTAGTTAATAGCAAAAATACCCTGACAGGAATTTTGATGAATACACGCATGCTTCTAAATGTTTTATTTTTGTGGATCTTAGGAATGTTACCAAATGTAATAGCCTCCCCAGTTTTAGTACTTGAGATATCAAGTGTGCTTTGCTTTAGAAACTTTAGAGACAAGTCGTTCTCCCCAGTATCAATCATTCCTATCACTGGCACATCTGCTGCTAAAGTTGTATGTCTGGGTAAGATTATTCTTGCATGTGGAAATCACCACTTAGTAGCACTGTTGTGTAATTGAAATCATTGGCTGATGGCCACGGATCACGGTTATCAGTTGTGAAAGTTTAAGTTTGTGGGGTTTTGCACATTAGAAAGAAAGGAATAATAGTGGGCATGGTGGTGCACGATGTGTTCTTGGGAGGCTGAGACTTGGGAGGCTGAGACAGGAGGATTTCAGGTTCAAGGCCAGCTTCAGCAATTTGGCAAGACTCTCAGAAACTTAGTGAAACTCTTTTTCAAATTAAAAATAAAATAAAATAGGGTTGGAAGTATACCTCAGAGATAGAATGCCCCTGGGTTCAATTCCAGAAAGAAAGAAGGAAAGAAAGAAAGAAAAAAAGAAAGAGGGAAGGAAGGAAGAAAGGAAGGACAGAAGGAAGGGGAATAAAAGCAAAAGGAAAAAAATTAAATGGAGAAAGAAAGGCATTCAGTCTCATATGCTATACTTTGAGGAGACTACAGCACAGAGGAACACACAATATATGCATAAGAATTTTATTTCTATGGAATTTAACCAGATTTTGTGAGCTAAGAGAACTTTGGCAAATCTACTTAGCTTGCTTGTTTAGTTTGCCATGAAATTACTGATGATAAATAATGTGTAGTCACAACAATTGTTATCATAATGTTCACTAATGAATATATTTAATTCTTATAAATATGTAATTTTTCCCCATTAAGTTCCTACAACTCTAAAATTCATTTTTTCATCCTGAAACTGCAAATATGTGGCAATTAATATAAAGCATACTTATCAAAACATATAGCATGTATCATTTTCTAAATATATTTATTCCTCTTTTTAAAAAATCTTATAAACAGTGGACATCTGAAACCCTTATGCAACATTATTTCTGTGGTGTTGGTGAGAATTTCAAGAATGCTAAGAGAGCCGAGAGTGGTGGTGCACGCTTGTAATCCCAGCATTTGGGAGGCTAAGATGGGAGGATCCAGGTTCATGGCCAGCCTCAGCTACCTAGTGAGGCACTCCACAACTTAGTGAGATCCTGTTTCAAAATAAATAAGTAGTAAAAAAAAAATAGGGCTTGGGGAGTAGCTCGGAGGTAGAATGTCTCTGGGTTCAATCCCCAGTACCGCCAAAAAAAAAAAAAAAAAAAAGAATGTTAAAAGAGAAATAAGTGTTTTAACTTATGATATAGAGAGTAGAGAGAAATTCTCAGAATAGAGTTGTATTTTATAAAACTCCATACTACTAAAAGAGAAGAAAGCTAAAGAGTAATACCAATCATCCTATTTTCCTAGTATAAAGCCATTTATACTGGGAAACTATATATTCCTTGGAATAAAATGTGTTAAACTTGATAAGTCATCCTCAAATGGAAAGAGCTAGATTGTAAAAATATGTAAATATTTTATTGGACCTGGTTATATATACACAAAATACATACACACATATGTATATATATATATACATATGTGGGTATATTTTTCTCTCTGTTTTGAGTTTTGGTTTATATAAAACTTGCTAAACTATTTGCTATAAAAATTATATAATTCTACTTATGTATTTTATAAACATTCTTCAAAGTAATTTGTTTGATACATAGATAAAGAAATTAATAACTGAATAGAAATAGACTGAATCTTAACTTATAGCTCATGATTCTTCACAAACCATTAATCAAACATTTTTAAGTGGCTTTTGCTGATGTTTCTGGAACTGCATGGACTGGCAAGGTCATGGGTGGGTTTTATATCATTTTTAAATCCTACAAGAGCCATTTGTGTGACTTTGAAGAAACTATTCAAACTTTAGAGCCCTGTAATCCTTTGGTCTCAGCTTCCCTAGTACTGAGATTACAAGCATGTGCCAAAAGGAGACTTTTGATCTTGTCAGCGTTTGACATTCAAGAGGAGGTCTGGTCCTTTTGGGAGTTTTGGAATTTAGTTTGCATCTGTTGCCTCTCAGGAAATTAAATCTTTCCACGGTGGCTCTCTGGCCCTATCTGCCTCAGTGATAATACCTACAGAGTATCAAGCTTTTGCTGAGGTTAGGATGCTGGATTATTCACTAGGTTCTGTCCTTAACAAAATCTCTTATCCCCACACTATTGAGTAGAGTAGGATACTGATTTACATTTCAGCAACTGGGTGCTTGGACTGTCAGCGGTATTTACAAATAGCAGAACTGTGCATATAAAATCTTAGAACACAGTCACTTATTTACTATTCCCGAAGAAGATAGTTTTCAGATTTGTGTCCCTGCCCACTGTGGCTTACGGCATATTCTGGCCAAATTTTGCTCTACAAAGTCCAGCCTGTCTCCTCTAACAGCTGGACCCTCCTGGTGCATACTAAACTCTAGTTTTCTTTGCAGGATCTCAACTCTGTTTTTGCTCACTTCGTGACAGCAGACTGGGTTTCTTTTTAGCACCAGGTTTCTGCAATGACTCAACCCTCCCAAATTCCTTTTCTGTGAATATTGCCTCAGTGAGTTCATAATTACGGTATCTAATGGTATTTCAGGCTTCTTTATTATTAGAACCTTAATGTACAGTTACTTACACTGGTCGACGTGGTATGTGGGAAACGCAGACAAGCTTTGGGGTCAGACCAAACTGGCTGTTTAGATCCTTGCTGTGTTGCCTCTTAACCTGGTGACCTTGGGCTTGTTATTGAACCTCTCCAATTTTTACTTTATGTGTAGGGAGAAAGCAGTGGCGCATAGTTCATAGAATAGAGATGCAGTTTAAGTAAAATAATACAACTTAAGGGCTTGGCCTGTGGTAGACAGTTGGAAAATTTTAGCAGCTAATATAATAATGACAATAATTATTATTAGTTTTCTTACTCTTATGATTTTAATTATAAATTACATACCCTTTTAAAAACAGTTACTGGTCTTATTTATTTTGTATGCTCCAAAGATACAGAACACACACCTGGCCACCTAAAATAAATTTATAGTTAATTGTTTTATGATTTTTTTTTTGTACTGGGGATTGAATCCAGGCACAATATACTTCCTAGATATATTCCCAGCCTTTCTTTGGTTTTCTTTTCCTTTACTTTCCTTTTCTTTCTTTCTTTCTTCCCCTCCCCTCCCCTTACCTTCCTTCCTTCCTTCCTTCCTTCCTTCCTTCCTTCCTGTTTCAAAATAAAAATAAAATAGGGCTGGGGGCAGTGTAGCTCAGAGGTAGAATGTCCCTGGGTTCAATCTCCAGTACCACAAAAATGAATAATAAATAAATAAATAAATATCTGACCTAATGCTGATGGGCTGAGCAGGGAAACTGAGGAAAGCCAATCAGTTCAGGTCCTTCTTGCCCTCCCTATGCAGCGCCTTCCTCCTGGTCTAGGCAGGACTCCTTCTACAGTGGGTTCTTATGATCTACTGTCAGACTCAGGTAGGTAGAGAATTTCTTCCTGGCCAGCTCTAAGACAGAAAGGGAGAGGATTAGAGGAGTAATTTTAGGGTTTAGCCTTGCTGAGGGGAGAAGTTCTAGTTTCTATAACCTGCCTTAGAGAAAAGGAATTCTCGTTCCTTTGGCTTGCCTGGGGTGGGGTGGGGTGGGAGCTGGAGGAAGGGGAGCCCTGGAGACAGGAGGGCAGGAGAAAACCTGGCTTCCAAGGCCCCTCTGAGGCCTTCTCCGAGCTACCGTTTTCTGAGTCCCAGTAAGCCCAAACACATCTACCTTTAGTGCTGTACGCGATCTCTTTCTATCTCGTTTATTCCTTAGTTCTACACTTAGGTATTGAATATCTGCCGTGCCAGGTCTCGTAGGTGGTAGGTCTGCAGTGATACATAGCATGAAAAGAACAAGGAAAAAAAATGTGAGAGCTTAATATCAGCTAAATATTCCACCCAAGATATTTAACCCTCAAAACTAGCTCATGAAGTGAGTGTGTGTGTGTGTGTGTGTGTGTGTGTGTGTGTGTGTGTGTGTGTAAAATTATAACTGAGGAGATTGAGTCACGGATTATTTAAGCAGACTGCTGGAAGTCACAATTATGCAGAGAGCGGAGATGAGCTCACAGGCCTTTTCTTATTCCTCCCTCATGTCTGAACCATCTGCCTCTCAGGCAGATTTCTTTCGTAGTGTTCCCCAAACATAGGCTTGTTTCCAGGCAAGCCGCCAGGTCTCGAGCATCTCCCACGCGCGCTGTGATCCTCCATTTGCAGCTTATCCCACAGTCACGCAGCGTGAAAGTGTAGTCTTCCCTGTCTGCTTTTATGAACGCCCGCCCAGCCTCAGTTGCTCCTGACCCTCTGTCCTCATGAACTGCACCTTATCCCTCCATAGTCAACTCCAGTGATCACTTTCTGTGCAATTAATTTTGCAGATATTTGTTGTGTACCGCTCATGTTCTAATTGTTGGGAGTAGCAATGATAAAACCAAGATCTCTGTTCATGACATTTTGGTTCCTACTGGGAATGTAGACAGCAGGTGCACAATAATTTAAATTAAAATATCTACTTATATTTTCCTATATTGTTTACTTCTCAAAATATACAATAATTTCTTCTCTTGGGTTCATTTTTGTGTGTGTGTGTGTGGTGGGTGGGTGGGGGGATGCTGGGTATTGAACCCAGGGGCATTCTACCTGAGCTACATCCCTCTTTTAAAAAAAAATTTCTAAAGCCAGGCATGGTTGGCGCACGCTTGTAATCCCAGCATTTGGGAGGCTGAGACCAGAGGATCCAGGTTCGCGGCCAGTCTCAGCTACCTAGTGAGGCCCTCCACAACTTAGTGAGACCCTGTTTCAAAATAAAGAATAAAAAAAAATACAGCTGGGGGTGTAGCTCGGAGGTAGAATGCCCCTGGGTTCAATCCCCAATACCGCCAAAAAAACCAAAAACAAAAACAAAAAACAACTATTGTGAAAACAATATTTATTTATTTATTTATGGATCATTTATAATCCCATATCCTAAAATTTATTTATTTGGGAGAGATGATATGTTTTTAAAAAATGATTTTTTTTCTTATTCCTACCTTATTTTCCAAAGACTTAAGGGAATTAGTTTGGTTATTAGAAAGCTATCTAACGGCACAAGTAAAAAGTGACATGGTTCAGACTTAGGGATGGCATGGGTGATGGAGAAAGTTGAGATATGAAGTTGATTTCTGGGTTAATACTGATGTGAAGGAAGAATGAAAGAGGAAATGAGATATAAACACTGTAAGATGGGCTTTTAAAAAGTAGAACGACTCAGATTGACATATCACCTCCCTTTTTTTTTACACTTGGATTTACCAGCATGCCAAATGGTTTAAAAGGTTTAAATTTAGCAACTTTTAAAAATTTAGCTTAACTTCTATGTATTTCACAGAATTACAAGTCTCGGGAATCAGCTATAGAACCTTCGGCAGCAATCTGAAAAACCTGATTAGTGGTTTAATAGTGTTCATGCGCCACCTAGTGGTTCAGCTTGCATATTCTAATTGCATGTGGTTTGGGCTTTTCAGTTATATGTGTAAATGTTTGTATTCCTTTATAAATATGTCCTATTTACCAGGAACACCAGCCATGTTCCAGTTATGGGAATTCACTAGTTCATGATATTGCTGTTACTAGTTTTTTTCCTCATAAATTCATTATAAATGAATCAACAACAGTCATTATCAGTGTGATTCCCCCTGTGGTCTATTTTAGAGCTTTCCAAGTGTTTGAAAGCAGAGCTGCTTTTTATTTTACTTGGTGCTTCTCTGATGAGGGCTGCTGCGTCTCTGGCTGCTCTAAGGAAGCATAAACTGACTGATAAATGGACTGACATGGCTCTCTAGAAAGTCAGGGAGATTGTTAAAGATTTAGTAGGTCACTTTGGATAGGAGTATCGATTTGCTGACTTATACCTCAGGATAAGCTCACTCCTGCCTAGAAATGGCATGCTTACTTCTTGTTAGCTTCATAGCCTCATTTATAATTCAGAGCTCCTAACTTTCATCATATGTAGTCAGTTTAAGAATAATGTCAGCCGGGGTTGTAGCTCAGTGGTGGAGTGTTTGCCTAGCATGTAGACAGCCCTGAGTTAAATACCGAGCACCACAAAACAAAAACAAAACAAAACAAAAATTCCCCAGATGTGGTGGTTCCCACCTGTAATCCCAGTACTTGTGAGACTGAGACAGAAGGATTGCAGATTCAAGGTCAGCATCAGCAACTTAGTGAGGCCCTCAGCAACTTAGTGAGACCCTGTTTCAAAATTTAAAAAAATAGGCCTGAGGGAACAGCTCAGAGGTAGAACACCCCTGGGTTAATCCCCAGTACTACATACACACACACACACACACACACACACACACACACACGCATGCACACTCTCCAATATCAATAAATGCTAGTTCTAAAGTGTTTCATATATGCTAGACATTGTTATTCCCATTTTAAAAATGAAGAAAGAGAATCAAAGATTTAGGCAAATTCCCTTCCATCACACACAGCCAAGAAGTGATTGCACCTGGAGGCCGTTGGTCCCAGCCTCCTTCATAGGTCTTGAGCACCTTCTGTCACCATACAATTAATTGCATCTCCCACACTCTTAAGAAAATGGAGTCAGCAGATACCTGCTCTAATTGAAAGCCCAAGATTGATCCCATTTTTCCAGAAGATTATATATACATACATATGTGTATAGATATCAAATATATATATATGCCAAATACATATGCATATATATGTAAACCAAACATATATGCTATACCAAATATATATGGTATACCAAAACCATATATATATATGGTACTGTGGTTTGAACCCAGGGGCTTTCTACTTCTGAGCTACACCCAGCCCTATCTTCTAGGATCTTGCTAAGTTGCAAAGGCTGGCCTTGAACCTGAGATCCTCCTGTCTCATCCTCCCAAGTACTGGGATTACAGATGCACCACAGCACCCAGCTAAATATATATATAATTTTAAATATCATGAAAAAGAATCACATTTCTATGACAAACCCTTCTTTCCAGAATATGACTGTTGTTTAAAGTTAGTTAGAGACTAGAAGGACCTGTCTGCAGTCCTGATATAAAGTCACAAAATATCGATCTCACGTTAGCACCCTGCGGCCGCATGTCCCTCTCCTGCACGCGCTCGACTGTACTTGCCCAATGAGCCTGTGAGGTGGGAAAACCCTGCAGTGCACACATCTCCAAGGCCAGGTAGGGCGCTGCTGCTCTGAGTGGGAGAAGGCCATGGGGCCCTAAGCTGCTATAGCCTATATAGCCCAGGGCTGAAAGCACATGCAGATGCGACTGAACAAACCTGGGGACAGAGAAGGAAGGGAAGTGTGGGACAACCCTGAGACTTACCCCATCTCTAGAGCCCAGAAGTGTGGTTATTAAAATGAATTCCTGCAGTCCCAAGTAATGGAGGCTTCCTGGTTGACAAGATCCTAAAGCAGCAGCAAAGGCATGATTACTAGCCAGGCCCTACTTCCCATTTTTCTGCAATAACTACTCTGACCAAATTGCAAAATTTTACATCTCTTCTAAAATCCTTGAGTTATTTTCTACCAGAAATAGTATTGTGACAGCCGCTCTAGGATTCTTAGAGGCTGTAGCTGCCTATATTTTCATCTATTCTTCTAGGTACCACTAATTTGGATAGACATTAAGATTGTTCTGAGCAAAAGGAAAATAGCAGTGCATTTTCATGAGTGAAATCATAAAGGATGGTGTTTCTTAGGCAGGGGACACCCCTCGTCTATAACCATTATTTTTTCCAGTTGAGATCAGAGCAGTTCTTCAGCAGTGCCTTCTCTCCCCACTAGGGGTGGTCTTACTTCTTTGTGGTATCTCACTCTTCCTTGTCTGCTAATTATAAAGAACACAAATTGTGGATTTAGTATTTATGTGTTTCTGTCATAGTACCACCTTCTATGTGAAGGATAGAACACACATCAGTTCATCATGCTGCAAGCATTTCATTTCCAACTTCATCTGCAAAAATCTGGGATGCTTCTAGAATATTTCCTGTCTGGTAGGGGAAGGAAAAGTAACTGGATACGAATTTAACAAGAGTATTGTAGTGAGGTGTTGAATTAAATTGTATCTGCAAGACTTGGATTTCTCTCATTATATCTCCAAAAGAACTCTCTAGAAGAAGATCAATTAAATTTTTGTTTTGATCCAATAAATGTTCAAGAGGGATAGCAACGCTGATTATGTATCTTTTGCCTCCATTTGCAGGTGATAAAAGATGCCATCGTCGAAAGCATTGAATACAGAAGACAAAATCCATCTCGTTGCTCTGTTTCCCTCAGTAATGTTGAGGCGAGAAGATTTTTCAACAAAGAGTTTCTAAGTAAACCCACGGCATAATCCATGTACTGGAAAGAGCAGCCACTCTGATGCTGCAGTTTGAAATTCCATGACAACTGGAGTTAAAAGCACAATAGAGATCATCATACTGAACACAAGAGACTGGCTACTACTCATTACAGTTATTTATCAGCATGGGAAGAAAACTACTGCAAATGTGTTAGGTGGGCAAATGATGTGGATCATGTAAAAATATACTTAGCGTCAGTTTATGTTAGTATGAACCTCTTGGTACAAAGGTAGAGATATATCCTTGGTACAAAGGTAGAGATATTTAAACATTCCTTACCAACTTTCTGATGAGGGCTTTTTAAAAAATGTGGTTCTAAGATATTTAACAGTTCAATCTCAGCAAGCAAGGCCTCCCATTGTTTGTGAATGTTATTCACTGACTAAATTTTTTCATGCCATGAGACAACACTATTTTTATTTATGTAGGCATATATACGTATATGGAATAAATACATCAATATGCAAATGAAGCAACAGAGGTTTTTCTTTACTCTTTTTAATGAGATACTGCATTGTTGCTATGAAAGATTTTCAGATTCACTGCTCTCAAATACAAAGGTTGTTGGTCCCAAATTCACATGTGAAAAATTCAAATTTAAATCTTGATGTAATTGTTTAAGCAAGTGGTATATGTTTTTTCAGTAAGTAGTATATGTATATCTACTTCTAAGGTAGCATTTTACTTTGTTGGTGTTATCCTAGGCTACTTATCGACCAGCCAGAGCAGTTGACCCTAGAGAATAAAGCATAAGAGGCCAGGGCTGTCTCGGGCTTAAAGACGTGGCCTGCCTTTTGCCTCTGTAAGGTTTGTCTTAGCATCAGTCTATACTGCATGACTGTGGTCTCCATCACAGTTGAAGTGCTGTTCACAGTTTTATTGGAGATTTCAGGATTTGGTCCATGTGAGGCTGGAATCTGTGGATCTAGGGGGTGGCAGGAAGCAGAGAGAAGGAGAAAACAAGACTCTGCTCTCACATCATGGAAGTCAGAAGCCAGAGAACAAGCAAGCAAGGGGCTTCAAAGACAAAAGCACAGTCCCTGAAGCCAGACACCCAGGGACCCACCTTCTCCAGCCACCCCCCACCTGTCTAGGTTGCAGTCCAGTAAATCCATTACAATGGATTTCCACACCAGTGAGATTACAACCCTCATGACTTCATTGCACCAACTCTGAACAAGAATGCATGAGCTCCTCTGGGGACATTCTATGTCTGACCTTAACAACTAGGAAAGAAACGGTGCCCAGACCAAGGTGGGAGGTAAAAAATCTAGTTTATTTGTTCAAAACTTGACAGTACTCTTTATATTCAGTTTATCCTTGCAAATATTCTCCCAAAGAACTATGACCAAAGAAGTTAAGAAACTTGCCCCAAATTTCTGGAGTTAATGTTTGAACCAGGATCCTATGACCATGACCTTGTGGCTTTCATATCACAATCTCTGCTGCCTCTAGAAATGAAGTAGATGACCAAGTGAAAGAGTACTGGTTCTAAAGCTAGAACCATCCAGTTCCTTTGCTCTCTCTCTCTCTCTCTCTCTCTTTTTTTTTTTTTGCAGTACTGGGGATTGAACTCAGGGGCATTCTACCTCTAAGCTACACCCTCAGTCCAACTTTTTATTCTTTATTTTGAAACAGGGTCTCACTAAGTTGTGAAGTGCCTCACTAAGTAGCTGAGTTTGGCCGTGAGCCTGGATCCTCTGGTCTCAGCCTCCCAAGTACTGGGATTACAAGCATGCACCACCATGCCTGGCTTCTCTTGCTCTCTCTTCACTCACAGGCTTTTAGTTTCTTCACTGCAGGAATAGAGTCTCTGTGTCTAATGCAGATGTGTCAATTTGTTCACTTTTGGATTTACTAGAAGATAATTATATACAAACACATTTCTATGACAAATTAAATCTATATACTTAAATTTCCATTTTTTTCCCTCTGTCCCAAAGAATGACTGATAAGTCAGATGTGCTCTTAATCTTTCCAGAAGTCATCAAGATGCCTTGCAGTAATGACAGCTTGGCTCCATGCCATTTTGGCAGATGTTGAACCTTTCCTATTCCCCTGTTGTTTCTTCCCATGACAGGGATCCTTCTTTACCCTGTCCATATAGAAGGGTTATTTGAAGTTACTTACTTACTTTTTTTTGTGAGCAATATGACAAAATGAAAGTTCTGTGTGTATACACAATTTACTTTTATTCCCTCTGGAAGATAGAATTTTAGACTTTTCACAGATACTTTAATTCTAATATTAAAAACACTTCACGAAAATGCTGGCAATAAGCTGGGCTTGGTGGCATACCCCTCTAAGCCCTGTAGTTGTGAGGTAGAGACAGGAGGATTACAGGTTTATGTCAGCCCTTAGCGAGGCCCTTCACAACTTAAAGAGTCTCTCTTTCAAAATAAAATAAATAAAATAAAATAATAAAAATAGGGCTGGGGATGTAGCTCAGAGGTAGAATGCTCCTGAGTTGAATCTCCACTAACACACACACACACACACACACACACACACACACACACCTCAACAACTTAGTGAGACTCTCAGCACCCTAGGTGAGAACCCATTTCAAAACAAAAAATAAAAGACTAGGGGTATAACTTGGAAGTAGAATGCCCTTGGGTTCAATCCTCAGTACCACACACACCAAAAACCAACCAACCAACCAACCAACCAAACAAACAAACAAACAAACAAAAACCAGAAAAAGTTGGCAAGAGTTCCCCTTTCTTTCTCTCCACTTCTCTGCCCTTTGCTTCCTAAATACTTTAATTCTACAGCTATTAGGTGAGGTGGAGACAGACAGGCAGGGTTGGTGATGGTCTCTGAGCAGTACTGAATCCTAATAGGACATTAACACCAGAGCAGAGTCAGGAGGGCAGAGGAAGGAGGGGAGCTCACCTGCAGAAGGCGGATCACCTCATCAGTCAGTGCATTGAATATTGTAATTATAAAGGGGGCCAGGTTTTTCACTGAGAATGCAGTTACAAATATGGAAATGGGGAAAGCCAGGTTTCTGTGGTGCTGGGTGAAATTGAAGGCATCAGCGTGAGTTCATAGTTTCTCATACGTGTAGGGTTGTGTGAACATAAAGAAACATGAAAGGAGTGTGTGTGTGAGGGGCTGTGCCTGGGGGTGCATCTTCTGTAGGGATGTCTATGGTAGCATCCAAAGCAGTGATTCCCTAATGGCCATGAGCATGCCTGGTGCCCAGACCTTGGCTCTTGAATTCTATCATTTATCAGAAGAAATCTAAGCTCCTTAGAGAAGTGGGGTTCTAGACCATTTAATTTTGCCAGAGAGCAAGAATTGCTCAAAGACAAAAAGACAAGCCAGTTTCAGTGGATGCCATTACCTCAAATGGCTCTGTTTGGGACATATTAAACATTAAAATAAAGTAGTACTTGAGAGGCTGAGACAGGAGATTCAAATTCTCTAGGACAGCCTCATCTGTGTAGTGAGACTCTCAGCAACCTAAGGAGCCTCTGTTTCAAAACAAAACAAAAGAGCTGTAGTTCAGAGGTAGAATGCCCCTGGGATTAACCTGCAGTATCAAAAATAAATTAAAAAAAATAAAGTAACAGCATATGAACTAAATTAACGCTAGTAACAGAGCATAACCCATTGAACAATCTAGGAGAACATGGTTACATATTGATGTGAATAGACAAATTAGTTGAGAGATTCATAAGAAATCAGATACTTGCATCATCTCAAAAGGCTTGCTTTTACAAGAGAGGAACGGAGTGACTTTATAGTAGAGAAAATTGGGAGTTGACATAGTCAAACTTAACATCATTAGAAAAGAGCCATGCTGGACTCTGGCCACCTGATAGGATGCTTCTGTGACTGTTTTGCCATAGATGAGGCCTGAGTCTAACCATAAAGAGGAATTGGCAAACACAAGAGAAGAGATGCCAGGACTCACTGCGCATTGTCAGAATTGTTCATTGGGAAGATCAAAGAAAGACTGAAGAACAGCTCTGTGTGTGTGTGTGTGTGTGTGTGTGTGTGTGTGTGTGTGTGTGTGTGTGTGTGTGTTTCTTTTTTTTTCCTTTGGCACTGAGGATTGAACCTGAGGGCATTCTACCTCAGAGCTACACCCCAAGCCCTATTTTATTTTATTTTTTTGTTTTGAAACAGGGTCTTGCTAAGTTGTTGAGGGCCTCACTAAGTTGCTGAGGCTGGCCTCCAACCATCAATCCTCCTGTCTCAGACTCCCAATTACTGGGATTAACAGGCATGCACCACCACACCTGGCTTTGGAGAACAGTTTTGACTAAAAATTAAAGAGCCAGGACAATTGAAAGCAATGTGTGATTCTGACCCTTACGTAGACAAGAAAGTGCAGTTTATAAAGGATGTGAATGGGATCATTGGTGAAATTTGAAAAGGGTCAGAGATTGGTCATAGTAATGTATCAGTGCTAATATCCTGATTTGAAGGTTGTATTGTAGTCACATAGTTATTATCCTTATTTGTAGTAAATATGCATTATTCAGAGTGGTGGGACATCCTGTTGCCAACTACTAAATGGCTTAAAAAAGTAAAATAAAATCTTTTTTATATTATATTTTCAAGTTTCTGTAAGATTGACATTATTTAAAAATGTTAAAAATCATGAATTCAGAGTATTCTCTCAAAAGATTAAGGAGATTAATATTATTGATTCCTTTTTCACATCCATATTTTCTTCTTTTAACTCTTTATACAGTGGATCAGTGCCAATCCTAATTTTATATATTGAATAAAAGTCAAGGAAATAAATCATTCAATAAAAATACCACAGAATTGCTTTCAATATTTTTTTCCAAATAGTTCAAGAGTTAGAGTTTTATGACATTCAGAGTTTCTGTATTCCTTCTTTTACTGTAACACCAAATTACAAAGTCAATGAATTTCTCCTTTTCCGACTTCTGAATAAGAACAAAATAAGCAAATAATAAAAAGTTTAGTGAGATTAGCCAATCACAGAAAGTGAAGGGTCATATGTTTTCTCTAATATACACAAGCTAGGGAGTAATTGGGATATAAGAGGGACTCCAGATAACGGAGGCGAAACCTCACTGGAGCCAGCGAGGTGGTCTAAGGGAAGGGGAGGGGGAAGACTGAGGTTCATTAATGGAAATACTACCATCGACTGTGTGGACATGTGTCAATGTCAATCTCGGTACTCTGTATTGGGAAGGGGGAGATGGAGAGGTGGGGAGGGAGGCCCACCAAGTGCTGTGTGCATATATGTCATTGACAACATGATTTACATTATGATGTGAGACCATAATGCACCAATAAAAACACATAAAGTAAAAAAAGCATATTACGAAAAAGTTTCTGAATAGAAACTTTTTGCCCCAAGTTGCCATGAGCATTGGCTGCTAAAAGCCCCTAGCTGTGTTCTGAGGACTCCTCGCAGCTGATGAAATGTCCTTGGGTGCTTATGACCTTCTTCTGGGAAGCTTGCAACCAACCAATGACTAACTAATGTCAGGGTACAAAAGATCACCTTATTTCAGGATAGGACAGTTCTCTGATGTCTTTAATGCTCTGGAGCCAGGGAGGTGGTCTAAGGGAAGGGGAGGAGGAAGACTGAGGTTCATTAATAGAAATACTACCATCGACTATGTGTACATAAATGAATATACCAACATCAGTCTCAGTAAATCTGTGATCAGGCTAAGGTAAGGCTTCAACTAAACCCACTTGTTCGTTTCCTTCTGCTCTCTGTGTTAATTTTCTTTCCTTTTCAGGTTCAACAAAGTACAACCTTTTAACACTACTTACACAAGAATCTCCCACTTGGTTTCTTTTTCTAGAGAACTTGACCCTAAGACAGACACCAAAATTCACAAGACCTGATTCTCTCTCAAAGAATTTACAAACTAGGGATACAGAAAGAAAATGTAACTCATGAAGTGACAAGTTATAAAAATTATGTCTATATAAATGGCTGTTGAGTGATTCATTAAAGCTGAGGTAATTAGGGAAATTTTCATGAAGAATTGGCCTTCAGGTTGTGTCTTGGGAACATAAATAGAATTTCAAATAGGAGTTGGAGACAGGTTAGCTCTCTTCTGCAGGGAACTTATTACCTCCTTGTTGTAGATTCTATAGCCTTCAATGCATTTTAATGTCACTTTAGGGACATTTTTGGCATTGATCCACTGGCTTACATAAGTTGAAGAAACCCTAAAATCTCAAACTATTTGGAAAAATCAATTTTTATATGCTGTCAAAAGCTAAAAGTAATCAGATGAAATTTAACAAAAAAACAATTGGAGATCCCTGCACTAAAATTCAATGAGGCAAGATTGAAGCAGCCTTGTAGTTTTAAGGTAGATGTCTAGAGTGTCTAAAGAAGAATGACTCATGAGAAGCTAGGAACAATGTTTTTAATTTAAAACATTTTATTACCATTCTTCTATGTATTAGGTATTTACATGGGAACTGTTTTAAGAGAGATGGTAGAACTATTAATGTTGTCTTTAGGTAGTCTCAGGATGGAATGAAAAACATATCATGTATATTGTCAGTCCCCCTCCCAGAATTCTTGGCAAAATTAGCCATTGAATCATGCTCTCTTCATTAGTGAATCTGGATGCAGTTTTGTTACCAAAGCCTTTCTCCACTGGTTTCCTTCCTTGTCTTCCCTTCTGGGGTGCCTAAATGATACGAGGTATCTCCTCTTATTGGGTTCTTGTTTAGTGGATTTCAACAACTGAAGTCCAAGGACCAGTGAAGGATACAGAAATATGGAAGTTTATTTGTAAGCCAAGGAAAGATAGAAAACGAGAATAGTTCTACCCACGCAGAAAGGAGGGGTGTCAGAAAGGGAGTCGCCATTGTAGTTCTTGGGAGGTGAGTTTTATACTTTATTGAGGTTTTCCATCTGCCCTTTTATGATTGGTCAGTGTTGAGTCTTGAACCCAGTGTGTGTGCGTGCGTGCGTGCGTGTGTGCGTGTGTGTGTGTGTGTGTGTTTGTGTGTGAATCCAGGGGCATACTACCTATGAGCTACACCCCCAGCCTTGTTTTATTTTTTATTTGGAAACAGGGTCTTGTTAAGTTGTGAAGGTTCTCACTAACCATTACCAGTTACCCAATGTCTTTTGACCAGTTTAATTCCTTAATTTCAATCTTTATCTCCTGGATCCACTTGTCTGCTCACTTCTCTACCTCCTGGTTCGCACAGGTTGTCCTCAGAATGCAGCTAATAGAAGGTGCTGAAGTTTCGGTTTGATTTCCATAGTCCTTGTCTGGTCATTGCTACCTTTATATCTTATGAACCTTTCCTGTTTTTGTTCTTTATACGGATGGCCTCTTTTAACCTTTCCTGTCCCCAGGTCCTCAGTCCTACCTCAGCTTCAGATTCCTGCTTATTTCAATGTCCCATGTCAACTGTACCAATTAATTAGAGTCAATATAGGTATTAAAATACACTACCAGGCTCCTTGTGAAAGAGGAATTAGACACGATGGTGACTCCAAATAAGAAAAAGATTTCTAGCAATTAAATTTGTTCCAAAGTGAAATATAACCCATGATAAATTTCTTGTCCCTGTGCAGGCATTATAGGACATGAATTCATGAGCAGTCAGAGGTCAGATTAGACAACTCGATGGTGCTTTCCAACTCAGAGTTCAGAATTCGGTAGTTCTGTTTAGGTTTTAAATGCTTGTTAATCAATGGCAATGAATCTGCGATGGTGAAATTTCAGATCAGGTAACTGGACGGAGAGGGGAATGTTTTAGGCAGGGCTTTATCATGTGCTGAAAACCATTACATAACTTATGTCTTCATCTCCTGAATATATTGCCTTCTCAGAATCAAGCAGTTTTAAATAACCATTACTTTCTTCTGATGTTTTAGTCTGAGCTAATTTATTCTTACTCCACACTGAGTAAAGATATTAAGAGAATAATTAATATAATACCTCCACATTGAAAATACTATCGACAGCAGTGGCTTCTCATCCATTTTATGGCCCTTCCAGCCTGATGACTTTCACTCCTTCCTCACTCTCCCTAAACTTCAGGTGTGTTTCTCATGGTGAACTGCATTGCACTTGTTGATAATTCTTTTATCCAATTATTTTTCATCTGGCTTGTTCTTCTAGATCTAGTGGAAATAATCATTTCTTCAGTAAGGTTTCAAACTCCACTCCCCCCCTACTGCCCCGGGAGAGATGAGCACGACCTTCTGTGCTGCCACCACTGTGTTTCTGTAATTGGGTTATGGCCTATATATCTGTAGGGAAAATAGCACACTCATCTCTGGCTTGGCGTCTGATCTTTATCAGTTAAGCCTTCATTCAATTTAGTTCTGTGTTTAGAAACTAGGAAGTTTAGCATTTTTTAAAATATACCTAGTTTAGCTTGTGTGTGTGTGTGTGTGTGTGTGTGTGTGTGTGTGTGTGTGTGTGTTGGGTACTGGGAATTGAACTCAGGGGCATTCTACCTGGAAGTTTAGCATTTTTAAAATATACCTAGTTTAGCTTGTGTGTGTGTGTGTGTGTGTGTGTGTGTGTGTGTGTGTGTGTGTGTTTGGTACTGGGGATTGAACTCAGGGGCATTCTACCTCCGAGCCCTACCACCAGCCCTATTTTATTCATTACTTTGAAACAGGGTCTTACTAAGTAGCAGAAGGTCTCACTAAGTAGCTGAGGCTGGTGGAGAACCTGTGATCTTCTTGTCTCAGCCTCCCAAGTGTTAGGATTACAGGTGTGCACCACCACCTCAGCTCTTCTGTTTAGCACTTCTGTTATATATTTACTAGAGACAAAGTACTAGATATGGAATTTATAAAATGATGAAAGAAAATAGTGATAACATTCATCAGCTCTAGAAAATTATGGTAGAATAAGGTTAATGCAGAATCCTAGGATTATAATAAACCAAAAAAAAAAAAAAAGAACTATAGAGATAATAAAAAGTCTCAATAGGCTGACTAATCCCAGGAGGGCAGAAAGCTCTCTTCCTTCAGGTCTCATTGGTATGTTTCATCAGCCACCAAGTCAACCTCTATAATACCATCACTCTCCTTTCCGAAAACTAAACTTCAGGGCGGGGGTATCACTCAGTGGTAGAGCACATACTTAGCATATGCAGGGCCCCAGGTTCAATCGCCAGCACCAAAATTTGTTTAAAAAACAGACAAATTTGACTGTCATTCATCTGTTCAAAACATTTTAACATATTTTCATTAACTCCCAGAAAACAGTCAAAACCCTAAGGTAACATATATGTACTGCTGCTAGGTGTTTTCTACCTATTTGTCCTTACTTTTCCTCCCCTCTCCTATCACACTCCTAACTCTCTTAGAGTTTACATTGTATTTCACCACTCCACATGATCCTCTCTTACAACTCCTGCTGGTCACTCCATCAGCAATGACTTCCTCATCCTCATCACATTCGCCTACATATGTGCCTCCAATCATCTGTGACATGCCTGTCCTCCGCAAGAGACTTGGAGACATTGTTCCTCCTTTACTTTGCTTCCTCACAAGGCAGACTAAGGAGGTCATTCCCAGAAAGGGAGCTGGCACACAATTGGGGATAATTCGTTTTGAGTTAATTAAGAGAAAAGTTTGAAAAAAACATAAGTGTTTGAAATCAGCTGAATGGCAAGCTTTGGACAGAAGCAAAGGATGCTGGCTTCATCTGTTGCCATGGTTATCATCCAAGTTTGCAGAGAGAGTAAATGATCAAGCCTAATTGAGTCTTTACTTTTTAACTTTCTCACTTCCTGTGAGATATGCTCTTTCTTTATACTAATACTCACACCATTGTCTTTAAGTAGCTAGAAACTTACCCTTAAACAGTTAACCAACACACAGGCACACACCTGCACGCTCATACACACATGTACACACACACACACACACACACACACACACACACACACACACACACACTCCTGTAGCCATGCCAGTCTCCAGCTGCAGCATGCAGTCAGCTCACGTGGTCAGCTTCCATGTCAATCACATCATAATAAACAGAGCCAGTGCTACTCTGCACTTTTAAATGCCCATTTCTCCCCAAATTCAACACAATCAGGGTCTAATTTATCAAAATGAGTTATTGGCAGCACAATGAATGTTCTTTTCATGTGAATTATAGCAGCTTTTGTTAATTGCCTGAAATCTGCAAACCTGCGGGAAACATTTGCAATAAATTGATTTCTTCCAGACATTGCCTCAGTAATAAATAAATCCTCCTGGTGATTAATAAGTACTCCTTTTGATTTTGTTCCCTTTTAATTAAAAAACCTGAAGACAATCCAGAGAAATCTCAATGCCACATCTGCCAAAATACCATAATAAGAACACAAACTAGGCCTGGGGCCCTGAAATTGGAAATTGTTCTCACTATAATCTCCACTGTTGAGACCCTTTCAGCTGAGGATGACAGGAACAGAATTTAGATCAAGTAATAAAAAAAAAAAAAAGACATTTTCGAGTTTGTTCAACTGGAAATGAGTCTAGTCTCAGGTTTTGTTGGATAAGAAATATGAAACACATCATCAACACATTTCTTCCCCTGCATTTCTTGGTGATCCTTGTCTTTCCATGGAATCTTTTTTTAAAAAATACACTTTTTAAGCCAGGCCTGGTGGCGCACACTTGTAATCCAGGACTTGGGAGACTGAGACAGGAGGATTGCAGGTTCAAGGCCAGGCTGAGCAACTTGTGAGGCCTTCCGCAACTTAGTGAGACCCTGTTTCAAAATAAGGAATAAAATAGGGCTGGGGGTATAACTCGGAGGTAGAATGCCCCTGGGTTCAATCCCCAGTACCACATAAATAAATGAATAATACATAAGTAAATAAATAAATAAAAATAAAATACACTTTTATTTGTGCACTGTAATTATACATCGTTGTGAGGTATAATGTGATACATACATGCACACAGAACGCACATGAACGTGTATGTGATTTCCTCTGGATCCCTACCTCTACACGTTAGTGAGGTTTGTAGTGATACCTGCATATATGGACATAGCATTACTTGAACTACTGTCCTTCATCAATTCTTTCTTCTCCTCCCTGTCTCCCTCCCCTAATCCCCTCCCACTATTCTACTGGTCTCTCTCTTCATTTATCTGAAGTCCCTTTTGCTTCCCATTTTCTCTCCAGCTTCCCCATATGAAAGAAAACCTATGACCCTTGACCTTCTGAGACTGGGTGATCTCACTTAACGTAATATTCTAGTTCCATCCAGTTTTTCTGCAAATGACCTAATTTTGTTCTTTATGGCTGAGTAAAATTCCACTATGTGTATATACCATGCTTTCACTATCCGTTCATCTTTTGATGGACTACCTGGGATGGTTCCATAATTTGGCTTTTGTGAATTGCGCTGCTATAGACATGGATAGGTATATGTCATTATAGTATTCTGATTTAAATTCTTTTGGAAAGATACCAAGCAGTGCTATAGCTCGGCCATATGGTGGTTCTATTCCTAGTTTTCCTAACACACTTTCTCTAGTTGGTGAAGAGCTGGCCTCCGACTGTCTACATCATCCTTAGGATTCGTGGACTCAGAGAAAGAGCTCTTCTCTCTCCTAGATTCCCCATGTCCATTTACACGGCGGAACACTGAAGTGTAACTTGGCTATACCCACTTAGGATACAGGTGGGATATAATTAGGAGTCAAAGTGGGAGTGGTGTTCATGAGCACCTACTGTATACAAGGAATTATCCTAGATGCTGGTGTCACACTGCAAACAGAAGTGAGGTCCCTCTCTCCTCTGAGATTTATATTCTTTTGAGAAAGATGGAAACTAAACTAACCCCCCAGCCAATTAATCTCCAGTAATAATATTATATTGAACATATCTTGAAAAAAAAAAAACTAAGCAGGATACAGGAGTGGAAGATCAAATGATGTTGCTATGGTGGTGTTGGTCACTATTTTAGGAAGTGGGGCCATGAAAGGCCTTTTTAAAACAGGTGATGTGTGAGCAGTAACAGCAAGCAGTTCTATAGATTGCGTTGGGAGTTATTATTTATTCTCTAGGAAAACCCACAAGGGGGCCGTTCGCCTCCTGGACTCTCAGGAGTACACATTATGCAAAATTTCCCAGTTATGTAGGTTTAGGTGTATTAAAAAATTGTCATATGTAAGAAGTATGATTCCTTCTTCCTAAGGTAGGGCATTGTGCCTAAGACACTTGGCTTCTCTGAATTGAGTGATATGTAATTTCCAAGGTCCCTTTCAGCTTTAAAATTCAGTGACTCTGAATTCATTCTCAAAGCAATTCATTTTCATATTTTTTTTTAACATTCAGTAATGTCAGAATGAATGATGCAAGGAGGATAAAATTAAATTGTAGAATCATAATTTACATTAGCCAAATTATAGAAGGACATTGTAAATAACCTTCTCTGAAAAAGACAAAAGTTTTATTCTTTGATGACTCATGTGTCAATATTTGTAAATCCCATTAAGTGACTTTAAAAATGCCTAGTGACACAGAGTAATTATTTATTTTCCAGCTCCAGAGCAATCTGTGATTAGATTAGCATCTTTCTGATCAGTAAGCAGCCTCTAAAGTGTAGTTGACATAACCTTGGCAGCCAGTGTCACAAATATTTAAAGAAAAACAACCATACGCATTTTGTACTTTGAGCTTATAAGTGCTAGCACTAGGTGATTTAATAGGGCCTAAAGAAACATTCCCCCAAATGGGCACGGTTACACATACCTATAATCTCAGTACTTGGGAGGCTGAGACAGGAGGATCACAGGTTTGAGTACAGCCTCAGCAATTTAGCAAGGCCCTCCCTAACTTAGCAAGACCCTATTTCTAAAATATATATATATATATATATATATATATATATATATATATAGAGAGAGAGAGAGAGAGAGAGAGAGAGAGAGAGAGGGGGGGGGGGGGGGTCATAGCTCAGCAGTAGAATGTCCCTGGGTTCAATCCCCAGCACCAATAAAAAAAAGAAAGAAGAAAAGAGTACCCTCTCAAATGATACCTATGAGAAGCCCCTTTCCTTTTATTTGTCATCCATGCTTGCAAAACAAAAATGCTAATAATAGCAACAATAAAAATAGCTAACATCCGTGCTGCAGTTATGACACAGAAGCCAGGTTTCTGGGTGCTTTATGTATTTACTTATTTTATTTCTCTCAGCAGCCCCATGAAATGCTGCTATTGTGAATCTGGTTTACAGATCGGGATGGAAGCAGAGGGAGGGGTAGGAAACTGCGTGTGTTCACCTACCTGGTGGATGGCAAAATGAGGTTTTAAATCAAGGTATTCTGGCTCACAATCCAGGTTCTTAACAACATGTGATTCTCTGTATTTCCCTATCAGAAGAATGGGAAATACTACTATTTATCTTGGTGTGAATCTAGTTCAAGAAAAATGGGGAGATTTGGGACATACGATCTACAACTACTTTCCCAGGTATTGCCCTCTTTCTTTTTATGGTACTAGGGATCGAACCCAGGGGCATTCTACCTTTGAGTTACACCCTCAGCCCTATATTTTATTTATTTTTTATTTTGAAACAGGGTCTCACTAAGTTGAGGAGGGCCTTGCTAAGTTGCTGAGGCTGACTGCAAACCTGTGATCCTCCTGTTTCAGCTTCCCAAGCACTGAGTTTTCAGGCATGCGCCACCATGCCTGGATTTGCTTATGCATTTTCTATTTATTTGCTATGTATTTTCTACTTATTTGCTTTCCTTTTCCTTCCTACCCAGAAGCCCTTGCAGGCCATCCTCCTGTACCACCCTGGGCTCCTTTTATCTGTCCTATCACTCTAAAGTGGGTGAACCTTCAAAGAAGGTAATATTGGTTGTTTACAGCTTATTGTCATTTTGAGTCCATTGTTTCATTCAGGAGGATATATATATATATATATATATATATATATGAATGATATATATATGTAATTCAGGAGGAGATATAATATATATATATATATATATATATATATATATTTCTCCCAGAAAAAAATAATTTATTTGGGTTAAAGGGATTTCAGATTCAGACAGGTGGAAAGGAGAGGTCTTTGGAGGGTCAGATGGAAATCTCTCTGTGAAAACAAATCCTCTAATCTATCTACTTAAATGATTTCCCAGTGCTTGACATTGTAGAAAGGGTATTTAAGCTAATCATATTGAATATGCAAAATTATGAACCAGCAAAGGTTGGCACAATTAATTAGAAATTGTTCCCTGGGATGATTGTAGGCTGTGAGACATGCCAGAGCTTTTGAAAAGAGTTGGAAGTGAAAACTGGAGTAAAGTTCTAATGGCTTTAGTATCTTCCACTGTGACAGGAGACACACAATGTTGTTCATAACAGCGCTACACGACTGAGTGAGTGCTCTCTGTTAAACAGAATGCTGGAATGTCAGGTGAATAGGAAGACTTCCTTCCTTGAGCAACTGTATGGATCTCAGGTTTCCTCAGCTCTAGTCCCATGACCCAGGCAAGAGGGGAGGTATTGAGCTGGACCAGCACCGAGACACAGTTAAGTACTAGTCAGTTGTTGAATATTTCAATTCTGGATTGTGAAGTATCCACCTATGTTTTATCTTGATTTTCTTTTTTCCCTTCCTCCCTTTTTCCCTTCCTCCCTTTTTTCCTTCCTTCCATCCTCCCCTCCCTTCCCCTCCCCTCGCCTCCCCTTCATTTTCTTTTTGGTATGTGTGGTATTAGGGCTTCAACCCAGGGGAAATCTATCTCTAAGCTACACTCCAAGCCCTATTTTATATTTTATTTCAAACAGTCTTGCTAAGTTGCTGAGAGTCTCGCTACTTGTTGAGGCTGTCCTCAAACCTGTGATCCTTTTTGTGACTGACTATTCTCACTTTGCATAATATTTTCCAGTTCCATTCATTTCCCTGCAAATTACATGATTTTGTCCTTCTTTATGGACGAGTAAAATTCCACTGTGTACATATCCCATAGTTTTGTAATCCACTCATCTGTTGATGGACATCTTGGCTGGTCCCTGATATACGGAAGCTAAGGAGAAAGTAGGTCATAAGAGGGACTCTAGACGAAGAAGAAGAAACCTTAGGTGAACAAAGAAGGTAACCTAACTGAAGGTGATGGGAGGGGAGAGAGGATCCTAGTGGATAGGATATATGTTATTAACAAACATATCAAAGTCGATCACTAAATGGAAGGGAATGGGGCAGTCATTGGAGAAGGATTAAATGAGAGATGTGTGCGTGTAGGTGCAAATGATTATAATGCACCTATAACAATAATAAAAAACAAAACAAAACAAAAACTCTGTGATCCTCATGTCTCAGCCTCCCAGGCATGCACCATCATGATTGGCTTTGCCTATGTATTTTCTATTTATTTGCTACCTTAACTTTTGGATGTATTTGCCTGACTATCGGTGTTTGGGTGAAGAGTCATTGCCTTGGATAGTGGGCTTCGGGAAGAATTAGAGGCAAATAGAATAAAATCTTCAGCTCTCGCTCTTTGTCCCCTTTCCTTTTTTTTCTTATATTTCTCCTCTCTCACCCCTCCCTTCTTCCCTTTCTCCCTCCCTCTTTTCTTTCCATCTTCTTACTTTCCTTCTTTTCTAACCAGGATTCTGGATCACAACTGCTCACCCTTAAAATTTGGCTCTTGTACTTTCTCGCTGTGTGACCTTGAGCAAATTTTCAATATCTGACTTCTCTGCACCATAATACTTACTTCACAGGATAGGTTGAAATATTAAAAGAAATGTAGAATGTGAACCACTTCAAATACTGCCACACACATTGTAGGTATCCAAATGTTCATCATCATCATCTTCATCAAAACTTACTGAATCCATCCATACTAATGTGTTTAAATGTTCTGCTAAATAACTAAGGTAAGCAAATGAATACAACATTTTAACTGAGAACCTTCCCTCTCGAGAGACAAGGCTGAGTCTCCCAGGCCAGGGAGTGTTCTTTCCCCACCATCCATCCTTTGGACCATTTCTACTCTCTTCCCTGTCAAAACATACTCATTCTGATTTCTCATTCTTAGAGAATGCTCTCTGCTAACTGACAATAGGTGGTTAAAACAAGGGAATACATGCAAATATGTGAGATCAAGTCCAATAAAGACAGGGATATTTCAAAGCTTTCAAGGAACCAACCTCGCAAATGTACTTTCAAATACTCTGTCCCATTCTTAGGATTCAATACTACTTTGGCCACTCAATAACGCTGAAAGCACATCTCAGTCTATTAATTATTTTTTGCCTGCTAGGTTTCTTTTCCAATTAACATAAAGTAGATACTATTAAGAGAGGAGAGTTTCTTCATCTTTTTCTTTTAATCATAGAAACTTCTTAAAATTTTGATTTTTTTTTTGGTTTTAGAATTTATATGGGATCATTTTATTTTTACATTTATTTATTTATTTATTTTTATGGCACTGGAGATTGAACACAGGGGCATTCTATCTCTGAGGCACACCTCCAGACCTATTTTATTTTATTTATTTTGAAACAGGATCTTGCTAAGTTGCTGAGGTGCTTACAAACCTACAATCCTCCTGTCTCATCTTCTCAAGTGTTAGGAATTATAGGAACAAAAGGGTCGCGGCTGGGCAGCAAGGAACAGGCTTTATTCAGGAATAAAACCTGGAAGGGAGTGATTGACTAGGGAAAGAACCCACAAGAGTCAGAAGCCCTCTTCCTTACAGACTTTGGACTTTTTATGGGGGTTAGGAAGCGAAGGGAGCGGGAACAGTCATATATTCCTCCAATTGGTGGGCTTGACACTGGGCCAGAGTTGGTAAATTTGTGGGCTGGGGGCAGGGGGATGGTTAGGGGTGTTTCTCCCTGCTTTCGCACCTTTCCTTGGGGCTTTTTATTCTTGATTGCCTCTGGCAAGACCTCATGGCCAGACCTCACAGTGCTCACACCAAGTACTGGGATTACAGGCATGTGCCACTCCGTCTGGCTCTGGACTTATTTTAGTTCCTACTAAATGATAATTTTTATGTATTAGAATAAATGGACAAGAAAGTTTACAATTCTGTGGGTATATTCTGGGTCCTTGGCTAGGTTATTTATAGTTCCTTGTTAAAAATGACCTCATACACACACACACACACACACACACACACACACACACACACACACTCACACTGTTGACTTTCAGAAAACAATGTATATTGATGCTTTTTAAGCTTGTTTAGGTTTAAGCACTAAAAGATGAGGAAGTACACATTTTCATCGTTTTCTCTGCCTTTGATTCGTCCATTCATATGAAGGAAGAGTCTGGATTTCCGGTCAATGTCATAAGACGTATTAGACGCCCGTGGGGTTCATGCCTGTGAATGGTGTTTGTACTGGGGCTTTCCCCTCACTTTCATCAACTGGTCAGACATCAGAGAATCCAGTTCTGGTCTGTGTTTTACTCAGTTCACTAAAACCATCAGTTAGACAGAATGACTGACTCATCTGGAAGCCATGAGAGGTTTTATCTAGTAAACAGAAGCAGCCTTTGGCTGAAAGTAGAGGGCAGAGTAAAAGAGAGAGACTACAAAGACCTACTCTGAACATATGTTTGGTTTAAAGGTTGAAACGAGGTGTCCTTGGGGGTTCTGCCTGCAAACATTTTAGACAGTTTATATAAATAAGTTATTCTGGAAGAGGGATCACATGAACTGGCCGGTTGACGTCACTCGATCTCTCAACTTCACGTTTTAGACAAAGCGATTTCAGATGTTTCCTGCAGTTGTGTTACATTCCATTTCACTCTAATTCTTTCCTTTGATTAGCAAATCAGTTTTGTGTAACGTCCCAGTGAGTCAGTCGTCGTAGCATGAGATGTGTCTTGCCAAGAGATGACAAAGTAGGAATTTTGTACTACTCGGGTCACTGGGAGGCTTCAAGCAGAGGAAACTTATAAAACATTTAGAGCATTGTCTGGCATCATTTTAAGCACTTCTTGCTTGTTAGAAATTAATAATCTTGCTATTAGGAATTACTCTGGGCTCACTATACCCTGTGGAACTGTCTCACAATCACAGGAACAAAACCCAATATAAACACAGCATAGAATGCTTTTAACATTGACCCACATAGCTGCCTGACTTATGTAACAATTTCTATCAATCACATTGGAAAATCAACTTTAGATCATTTCGAATTCAATGATTATCAAAAAGTTATTACTGTGACTATGTCAGGTAATAAGATAGACATTCTACATGTATTATTTCTGTATATGTTATGATTAGTAGCTTTTTCTCTTTCTGATGAGAAAAACAAAAGATGGGAAGGGATTTACTTAGTTATTTATTTAATCCGTGGTACTGGGGATTGAACCCAGGGATATTCTACCTTGAAACTATGCCACCAGCCCTATTTTATTTTTTAATGTTGAGACAGGGTCTCAAAACTTGTGGAGGGCCTTGTAAAGTTGTTGAGGATGGCTGTGAACCTGCGATCCTCCTGTCTCAGCCTCCCAGTATTTACACTGTGTTCTTCCTTTTATTTTGATGCTCCTGGCAGTTAAGACAATCTTCTTTTTAGCATCTAGACCAGGGTTCTGAACAGTTCGTATGCAACATGCATAGGAGGTATCCAATGCATTTTTATTAGTAAAGAGGTTTGAGGGAAACTAATTCAGTGTGTGCGTGAAGGAGAAGAAAGGATGTGAGATGGGGGCATGGCCTGTGTGTGTGAGAGACCTTAGAGGGGCAAATGGAGCCAGTAGCAAGGGTGCATGCTTGTAATCCTAGTCCTTGGGAGGCTGAAACAGGAAGATCGCAGGTTCGAGGCCAGCCTCAGCAATGTAGCAAGATTAAGCAATCTAGTGACACCCTGGTTCAAAATAACAAAAATTAAAAAGGGCTGGGCATATAGATTGGAGGTAGAATGCACCTGGGTTTAATCCCAAGTAATTAACACACACACACACACACACACACACACACACACACACACGGTGCGGGGAGGGGAGAGCGGAGGAGCAATGGCTTCCATCTGAAAGCTCCCTGTGTAATTCTGATAGGGCCTCAGGAGGCACGTGTCTTATATGATTAGAAACCATTGACCTAATACTAGGACTAGTAACACCTGAGCAACTCTGGTCTCTGCTGTTCTTAGAACTTTAGTTCCACAGACTTACATAATCCTCATAATGGCCCCATGAGTCAGGCACATTTTACAAATAAGGAAACAGACACAGAGTGACACACATTTTATTAAAATTAGACATTTTGCTTCTACCAGAATCAATAACACTGAACTGGATGTTACACAGTAAAATGCATAAACATTTATGAACACAGAATTATTTTATGTTCAAATTTTAAGGTTTTTTTTTTTTTTTTTTTTTTCTACCATTAGTCTTCAACTTGCAATTCAGTTCCTGTGTTGTCATTTAGAACGAAACTGCTAAGGTGTACTGTGAGTGACTGTTTGAAACACTGTGACCATCAAAGTGTTAGGTAAGAAGCTGCCTTTAGCTAAGTGGGGCATGACTATAATCCTGCAATCCCAGTACTTGGGAGGCAGAGACAGGAGGATCACAGATTTGTGGCCAGCCTCAGCAAGTTAAGGAAGCCATCCACAATTTAGTGAGACCCTGTTTCAAAATAAAAAATAAAACAGGTCCCTGAGTTCAACCCCCAGTAAATACACACACACAACACACACACACACACACACACACACACACACACACACACACACACACACACGCGCGCAGGCACACACACTGCCTTTATATAAAATGTCCACTGGGTGGCAGTAATTTATAAATGAGTCATTTGGGGCTATTTAATAGTTAATCTTTGGATTTGTTTTGTAAGAAGAAAGAGAGGGGGGACAACTTGTACTGCATTTAATATCCTTTAAAAGTAGAAATGATTTTAGCAGTTTAACACATTTGAGTGTATATATATAATCTTTAAACAACTTACTTTGAAATGCATTTTAAAAATAAACTAATCACACATACCTAGTTGATATTTGAGTTTATGGGCAAATGTGTAAAGCTGTTTTTGAATCTTTAAAATAAGGCTATAATAATAATAATTACAAGAGTGTATCATTTTATCCCTAGCAATTCCCTGCTAAAGCAATCTAATATTGTTTTAAGAAAAAGTGGCAAAATATGATATGTGCTATGAGTTTATTGCATTTAGTTACATGACTATTTCTTTCACGCTCGCTTAAAACTTTTGAATTAATGACCAAGTTCTTCCCACCAAGAATTTCCAAGGCTACCATTTGAGGCCGGATCAAAGTTATAATCATTTTTAGTACAGTCATTTAAGAGGGAAGGGGAAAGTGTTTTGAAAACCACTCAGTGAATATTAAATGCCATTTCTTTAAAAAGGTGGTTGGTGCACTCACCGGCAGACACACAGTGCCGATCTCCTGGGCATCACTGCAGGTGACTGTGACCACCAGGAAATGCTGCAGGAGATGCCAAGTCTCCAGGATCTGGTCACAGCCACCTCCATACAGAGTATTAACCTGCCACTCTCTTCATCTGTAATTGTTTTCTTCCCCTTTGTGCTGTAAATCAGGTTATTAGCATCCAATGTAGGTGTTTTTATGACATCAAGGCCCCTTAGAAATGCTTCATTGTCTATTGTAGGTGAATGTTTGAGCTGCGGTTCACGAGTTATTAATATGTAAGTATGCTGATTAGCGAAAGTTAAAATGTACTTTCAAATGATTAGTGCAACAGTTTGCCCTCATCGTGAAAAAAGAAATGTTTCTGCTACCCTCACCTGAATTTAAATGTCAATGGCTTTATATTAATAGCTCTTATTTTAGCTATTGAACTGAATTTATAAACTGAACGTTTGAGATTGAACTTTGATCCTATTACAACACACATTATATACAAAACAAAAAAAGATGAAGTTTATATGAATGCTTTCTGTAGGCTCTTCAGCTGTTTCACATATCCAAAAGGTGAACTTCCTGGTGGTAATTTATTCATACCAGCTTTCATAATAATTCTCAAATATGCAAAAAACTTCTCTTGCTTTATACTTGCACTGCATGTCAGCAATGCTTTTAAATCACATGTCACTATATCTTTATTAGAAAAATTAAAAGAAACAGAAAAAAGCCAATTACTGATGATAGTGAGAAGAAACAAACATTATCAATCAATTGGGGGGAGAAATTAAGTATCCACTCAGTGCTGAAATGTGGCAGATACTCAATATCTTCCTGATACACAAAATCTATCTTCTCAATTATGATGTATCATTGTCTAGAATTCTAGAAAATATAGGTTAATAATAACTTTACACATGACTACAATAACACATTTAGCAGACTGTTGTATGTTGTGTGCAATTACCGATTTAATGCTGTGTTCAGTCTCCGAGTTTTTTCTTTTTTAAAAAATTATACAGCACTCGTAATCCCAATCCTTGGGAGGCTGAGACAGGAGGATCAGAGGTTCGAGGTCAGCCTTAGCAACTTAGCAAGACTCTTAGCAACTTAGTGAGAGCCTGCTTCAAAATAGAAACAATAAAAAGGGCTCCTGGGTTCACTCCCCAGTACCACACACACACACACACACACACACACACACACACACACGCACAAATTTACAAGGCCATTGACTACCCACGGCCCAATAACTTGCTAAGTTTGAGGAATATGAGACATACACAAACTGAATATTTGGCTAGTAAAAGGGACACAATATAACAGAGTTTCAAAATGCAAAATGTTATAGCATTCACAGAGACAGACACCACCAAGCAAAGCAAATACGCAGACAGACCATGATTGTTCCATAGAATGTCCATTTCTACTTTTCCTTGAATAAAACAGTCTAAGGCATTGCTTTAGATTCTAGCTTAACATACTTTCCTAATGCATTTTTTTTAAAAACTTAATTTTTTTCTACTTATAATCTTGAATTGCAGAATAATTAACATTTTAATTTTATATAGCTCCATGGAGAAGTTATCACCTCATAAAATATATGGAAGATGTATTTCAGAGGCA